>JAJHUR010111818.1:0-17706 GCA_027495735.1 Lutjanus campechanus | reverse complement strand
TTTTTTCCTACTAACTTTATAGATAAAATGTGCAGCCAGCATTCTTTGACTCATTTTACTTCTTTAACAACCTCCAAACTAAAAGACACATCTTTTATTTTGGCTCTTACCTCCATGTAAAAACACCTCTTAATTCTCTTAATTTATTATTTTTATAGTAGCAGAAGAAGCAGGAGATTTTTATGCCCAAGGCCACAGTGTTTGTGTTATCAGACTGTGGTGAAAAGGTCACAATAAGAGCAAAAAGAGACTCAGGCATGTATACGTTCCAGGCAATTTCCGCCAAATGAGTCTGTGTGCATTTACTGGAAAACACAATCATAGATTAGATGGCAGAGGTACTTCCCTTTGGACTAGAAAAGATTCCTCGTGTGCGTATATGCATGTGCAGAAGAAAGAGAGTGCAACAGACAGAGAAATAGAGGAAAAGAGTGATAGACAGACGGAGAAGGAGGGAGAGACAGAAAGAGAACTGCTTACATACTCTTATTGTAAGTCACAGTTGGAATTGAATTTGTACAGAGGAGCAAAAAGCCCCAGTTTTTTTACTGTGTCAACTCTTTTACAACAGTGTGTGTGCACGTGTGTAGGTGTGTGTGTGTGTGCAGGTGTGTAGGTGTGTGTGTGTGGGTGTGTGAGTGATGGGTGGTCTCGCTCTAGTTGCTTCACTTTAAATCGCACACACCTCGCAGCACACACTCACACACACACGTGTATGCATGGATAAGCTTCATTGAAGAGAGAGGCTGCTTCCTTGACTTCACTCCTCTCTTGCAATATGCACCCACAAACGTGTTTGTCAGTGCATACTGGATGCACATGTGCACACCCAGACACACACATTTCTTCTCTTTAATGCTCCTCTTTCTTCCCACATCGCTCCAACTCACTCATGCACGCACACATGCACAGGTGTATGCAGAAACCTACATGAACTCACACAAAAACGCGTTCATTCATACATAGAAATACCACACCAGACCTCACACACACATGCACACACACACACACACACACCTCCTCAGAGCTTATCTCAGTGCAGTGTGGAGCAGCTTTTGAAGGCAGTAGGGAGCCAGTTGTTGACGAGCCACTTAATAATTCCCTTGGACAGGCATGAAATTCTTTCCTTTTCTCTCTCTGTCTCTCTTTCTGTCTCCTTTGCCTGCGCTCTAATATTTCTCTTCCTGCTGCGTTTTTTTCCCACTTTTTTCTAATTTTGTGCTGTTTTGTCTCTGTTTTCACTTTGCTCCCTTCTCTTTGTCTCTGTGTCTCTCTGTTTTTCTGCTCTCTATGATTAATCTTTGTATTCCCCAGTAAACTGAAGTCGTTATTAACATGAAGTGTAATGAAGCACTTGATATGATATAATGTAATATGTCTGCTTGTTGAATAAAGTGCTAGTGAACCAGGCAGGTTTTGGCAATTCCATACATTTCATGCTGTGCTTTGGTTTGACATTTCTCTTCTCTGTGGGACTGAACTCTTGGACTCTTTCTCTCTGTTTCCTTTTCTCTCTTCAGGGAGTCATTAAATTATGATTAATTAATTAAATATAATTCATTTACCTCTCCATCCCTATTAGAAAGTTCTCCGCAGCCAGCTAGTGTCTAACTTCAGTTTAACCCATGTCAGAGGACATGGACCCAGGTTAGAGGACAGACGTCAACCCCTTCAAATAGATAAACTGTGTATTTTTAACGAAACGTGCTGTTCTAGAAACTTAACGTAGGGACTTCTTGCAGGGCTAGTTACAGTAATGAGCTATTGGTAGCTCTGCTAACGCACTAGACACTCATGAATATGCTAGCATGAGTCAGTATGGCTTCCTGAGGGTCTTAGTGTCTATATAAAAAAATGTCTACCATCAACTCCCATCCAAACCCACCAGCTTTTTGCGTCACAGCACGAATGATTTGTTTCAATATCAGGATTTGATCCATTCAGTCCAACAGCACTGGAGAGTCTAGAAAAACCGCACGATTAAATCAGTTTATCTCTATACAAGTTAGCGGAGGGCTAAACCAGAAGTTAGCCACATGGCTGAAGGAAGTCTTTAGTGTGCGTTATCAATGTAGCCTACAATGCAGAAGCATATACAGAGGCTCATACATGGAAGTTAGCTTCATGCACAAATGAACAGTTCTCATAAGAATGAATGGAAGCCCACCTCCAACACTGTATCCAGTTCTCTTTTCCATATTCATGCTTCTGTATCATAATTCTCATTCTGATTTTTGATATGATAATTTTACTGGTGTTATTTCAGTCTGTTTTGTACATACAACATCTATTGTACGTACTGAAAGTCTTGCACAGCACAATTAAGTGAAGTTACAAGCTAAATGTGAGTTTAAAAAAAGGTAGAATAAAAACAGATTAACACACCAGGATGTGGAATTTAATGAAGTTGGACATTTGTCACTGGTGATACAAAATGTCTAAAAGATGTTTATCTTCAACATTGTGATTGGATAGTTTTGGTATTATCTATGGTAGTGTAAGTAGTGGTTAGTGTTGTCACTTTTAATTGACTCTAGAGTTTCCTTTGTCTTATAACTCACCGTCATCGTGTACCCTTGTGATGAGAATGGATTCTTCATGTGCTTGTGTTTTGTTCATATATTCATACCGTGTCTGTATATACTCTTCAGTGTTTTGACCCATTTCAGCTACCGTACTAAACACCCTACAAGCAATGATTCATTCATTGAAATTATCATCATATGAAAAAACAAATAAAAAAATAACCAAAAGGCTCCATAGTTCAACAAATAATATTTTAATTTTTCAGTCTACCATTAATTGAAGAAACTGTCTCTCTCTACATGAGTATACTGTGTTGACTTGGTGAAAATATTTTCGATACATGTTTTATATCTTTTTAATACATTTCATTTGTGTTGTTCTCTCACATAAAGTAAAAGTGTAGGCTACATCAAATTATTCTAAGGGTCATTGATATATTCTCTATCTTGTAAGGGGTCCTTGGCTCAGAAAATCCTCTGCCTTACAACATACAAAGCTTCTGCCTGTAGACTCTCGATCCATCTAAAGAAAAACTTCACACGCTGACAAACAAAGTAAAACAATTTGATGGCCACTTTTTGCCTGTTAAAATTCAAGTTTTTTTTAGTTCAACAATAACAACTGAAAAATCAGATATCAGGGTTTTGCAGGAGACAGCAATAAAATACAAGCATATCCAATAACTCTTTTTAAATAATGTGTTTCCCCTGTAGTTGTTGTCATTTCTTTTGGCCTGTGGTGCAGATAACAAGAGATGTAAACATGATGTTATCTGTACCATGGATTCCAAGACACTCCTGCCCCGGGATACACACACATGCATACATTTAAACATATAGGCTACATACTATCACAAACATGTAGACAAACAGACACATGTTATCTCTTGTCCTCTTTCTCCTCTTCTTTGATTTTTATCCCTCCATCTGCTCTTCAACCCTTAAGGCGGAACAACAATCTCCTCGTTAATTTGTTATTTTTTTCTGTGCACGTCTACTTTCTTTGTGCCCTTCATCTTCTCTCCTGTGCTCCCTCTTTCATCTTTTCTATGCTTTTAATCCTGTTTGTCCCCACTTCTCCTCCTCCTCCTCCTGCTAACCTGTTTCTCACCTTCAACCTGCATAACTGGCTTCTGTCATGTTTTATATCGAGAGTTTCTATTTCTGATTGCTGGCAAGACCGAGCAGAGTGTAAGGAGAGAGCAAAAACTTTGAGAATTACAAATTAAGAAAGTGCGTGTGTGTGTGTGTGTGTGTGTGTGTGTGTGTGTGTGAGGGGGAGATCTCATTAAGTAAAGGTCACATAGTGGTGTGTAGCAGAGAAGGATAGGGCATTAGGCAACTTGTCACCGGTCACAAGTGCTTAAACTCTTGAGTGTGTGTGTGTTAAGTGTGAGTGTGTGTGCATCAGCCTCTTGTTAGGCGTATTTGTGTTATGTGTGAGTGTGTGTATGTCTGTAAGTGTGTATTTCTGCCCTGATATGTTATTTATACTTGCATTTTATTTACATATTCTTATATTTTTCTGTACATTCGCCCTCAGTCTTTCTTCTTTTTGTACATTTTTATGTAGGTTTTTTTTTTCTGCATGAACAACTGTGTCTGTAAAGGTCTAATGTAGATTAGAGTTATTTTTATGTACAATGTACATTAACCCCAAGTTTCTCAAGCTGAGAATGACGGCTTTTTGCACAACTGAGGATGATGGCACTTTTCACAGCAGCTCCATCTCCATTAGTGTGCTTGTTCATGGGCAGGTGAACGTAAGGCATTATGTGACAGATAGTTGCAGTGGCTTAAAACCTTTTGGGCTTGTGAAAAGGCCTTGTTTACTTGTCTGGATCCAGATATTTATAGCAGTTCTGCCACAAAAGTCTTCTTCCTAAACTTTTCAGATAGTTTCATTTATAACTGTGTGAGGCACAGGTAGAATTATCCAGCATTTATTACAGCAAATATTATAGAAAAGTCCAAAAACTAATTGCAACTTTATGCCCATTAATCATTGTATGACTGCAGATTTATCTAGTGACCCTTTGCAACTGGAATAACTGGAGTAAACCCACTATAAATTAAGTAGTTAAAACTAGCTCCACCTCAGTGAGTTACAGAGTAACAGTGAAATGCTACTTACAGATTCATGCATCAGTATTAACAAACTAAAAATGTAATATAGAATAACATTTTACTCACTAGGACTATTTTTCTTCAGACAGAGTACTTTAACTTTTGATACTTTAAGTACATTTTGCTGATGATACTTGCCTTTGCCTCGCTTTGCCTTGGAATTGGGAATGCAGAAGGCTTTCCTTGCAAAGGAGTATTCCTGCATTAATATGTCGGAATAACAGGAACAATGAGTTCCCAACTGCGAAAACTCACGTGAACACCCCCTCGAGGCTACTCGGAAAAAATTGTTGCACAACTTTCCTGAGTTGAGTAGAATGGATGAAAGTAAATGTTTAGTTGAATGGTAACTTAACTAATATTTGTAACTAATAATTGTAATATGGCATTAGGTTGTAACCTGTAAGTCGAGGTACAAATGGTTTCAGCATACTTCATTTTCACTGAGACGCTAGTTTCAGCCAACCCATCATCCAGACACTATAACAGGTACAACAACAATCCTAACCTATGCATGTTTTTTTTTACACATATGACTTTAAAGCTCATAAACACATTGAAGTCAGCATAAAGACCTCCCAACTCAGCAAACGAGACGATCCAAGGAGTATGTTAATGCAGCATATTTTTACATTGTTGTACTGGAGCTAAATATTGCCATCTGAAAAGTACAACAACCCATTTGTAAGGACCCAAACTTGCAGAATACACTCTGTAGTCTCTAAGTCCCAAACACAAACCTAATTCAAATCTAACCCCCTAAACTAAATCTGAAGACTAGTAAAAAAAAATGCCCTAATTTTCAAAAATGTGTAAAATATGTCCTCACAAAGACAGTAAATAGTGCACATAAATATTAGGTGCGTAACATTTTGGATTGTTAGCATTTTGATCCAAACAGTCTCTGTGGACACGCAGTGAAATATGTACAATGCTGTACATTTATTCTGTATTTCTTATTCATCTTCTCTGTTGGCATCCTGTATGCTCAGCTGAATTCCGCAAGAGTGAAGTACACACAAACACACGCACACACACACGTCCCATCCAGAAACAGTGGGCCCAGCGAAATACCCTGTAATCAGGCTTGTGTGTGCGTTGGCGGTAATAAATGCCCCCTTGGAAACTCAATGCCAAATAATCAAGATTGACGCTGGCGCACAGTGCTCTGAGGTGTGTGAGTGTGTGTGTGCTGGTTTGTTTGTGCTATTTTTGTTGGAAGGATCTAATCAAATGTAATCATGCTGATTACATTAATCGTGAGGTTTATAATCACCTTTTTTTCTTCTCTTGCTTCCTTTAAAATTGATTTCTGTTACTTGTTTATTTCTGTCACTGCCTCTGTATCTTTCATCATCTTCAGTCTTTCTTACTTACTTATTTGGGTTGAGATAATGGTAAAGCTCACATAGCTGCGCATGACGGCTAAATTTCATGTTTATAACATTAAGTTCATGTTGTCAAAACTGGAAAAAAAAGTACTGCCAAATATCAAGGGTAAATAGGAAAACATGCAATAATTTCCCAAAAATTATGAAAATTAAATATGTTAAATTACAGCCACTGGAAACCAAATAACAGTAATAATACTTTAGGGTCTTATGCACGTCTAGAAAGTATTACAAATCAGTTTTGATCCAAATTCAAAATATTGTTTTAAAAGTTTTGCAGTTCTGTGAAACAATGCACAACACCAGTTGTCCCACCATACAAGAGCAACAAAACCTGTGTTGTTGAGTCTGAGCCAACTCAACAACAAGGAAATGAAACCATTATTTCGCTCTAGACTCCAAGTAAAACAGTCATTTTACCTTGCAGGACATAGGAGTTGCTGCTAGCAACTCTAGTGTTCTGCAAGGTAAAGTTTTGTCGAAGGTTTTGTCTAGTGGATTTGAAGAGGGCATAGATGGTGGCTTCCGCTCCTCATCTGAAAACATGGTCTGACGGCAAAATAAAGCTGTGAAAATATTCTAAATACAATGTACAACTGACCCTTTTTTAAATGGCTAAAATACATTTTTGCCACTTTGACCCTGACCACAGCAGTACAGCTGTGGCTCGTACTGGTTGTGAGATGTCAATCAAAACAGCATCTGCTGCACCTACTGTACACAGTCCCAAATGGTGTCAATAGCTAAATGAGTTACATTTTTTAAATCTAGATTTTCTAATAGTTTTCTGATTTTCTCTTAGATTTTTGTGGATGCTTAATGAGAAACTCAACTTTGATATCAAATCATAAATTTTAATCAAAATAGTTATAAAGAAAGAACCATCTCGTATTTTATATATATATATATATATTATATTTAAAAACCTTTTACCTCTTACATTCCTGCGTTAAGCAACCACCAGTTATTTCAGGCTTTAAAACATTTAAATAATTACATCCCATTCGAGGTGGTCAAATGGACTGCACTTGTATAGTAATTTTCTACCTTAATGGACAAAGCACTTTACAATTTCACCCACTTAAACTCACGCTGACACACCAGTGGCTACACAGCTGCCCAATATGTGGCCCATTTACCATTACCACTTAAAGAATTTTATATAATTTAATTTTACTGTAATAAAGTGAAAACAAGAAGAAACAAAATGTGCATGAATGTATTTTTTTAAAAGACACTTTCACTTTCTTTCTCTCTTTAGGACACAGAGGTGGTGAACACGGCCATTCTTACAGGTCGACGCGTCGCAGTGCCCATCAAACTGGTTACCGTGGAGACCGACGGGCAGGTGCGGGAGGTGGACGACTCGGTCACCTGCAGCTCGACAGACGTGGACGTTGTCAAGGTATGTTTTCAAAGTGCACACAGAGAGATTATGTAAACAGAGACTATAAATTAATTATGGAGACATTTATACACATTATTAATAACTATGCGGGTGTGCTTTTATTTCACTTTTACTAATCAGATTTGAAACACAAATAGACACACAGCACAGTTCAACTTGACATGATTGTAATTGGTCTGTATCACTGCCTGCAATGCATTTTGGGCTGAAGCTGTAATTGGTAAACCAGTTGATATTTTGCTTCATGATTGAACATGTGCCAAAGTGAAAAATGGGCTCAGGCAATTCACAGAATGTCTTAAGTCATGGTCTGCCAGGTATGTGAAACATGGATCACAGAAATCATTTCTCAAGAGCTCGAGAAACAGAAACAACGTTTACAGAACAGGGAGGAAATCACAATCGTGTGAGGAGGTAAACTGGGGGTATTTTACACAGCGAGGAATCCATCTTGAATCATCACTGTAATCTAAAATCTTAGAGGATTGGTGTTGTTCTCTAATTCACTTTGTGCAACAGAGCATAATTAGACACTTATCTCAGTGTGCAGGCTTCTTTTTAATCTCACTCTCTGTTTTACTAAATGAGAAAATGACTCAAGATTGCTGATATCTGGGGAACTTTGCACTTGTTTGGCCATAAAAAGCAACACATTTTTTTCTTTTGTTTGAGCTGGAAGAGAACTTATTCACATTTGGTTCAGTGTTTGAGTAAATTAAATCAGAATTAAGATGATGCTGGTTAAACAAGTTCAGAAAGTTTGGTCAAAGGTTGTCTTTTCAGTTTCCAGACCCTCTAGAAAATGTTGTGGCAGCAGGTTAAAAATATGCATGACGGCCTTCATTTTCAGCTGGTTTAAAGTGCCCCGTGGAGTTTTCTTGTAAACAAAGTTTCTGTTTACATTCAGTGTTACCAAAACATATTATATACTGTATATCCTGGAGGCCAAACAAATATGTTAAATACATTTCCTTGCATTTTATTTATTTATTTAAGGCCTGCATCCATATTTAAATGCAAGCACTCTTCTTCGCTTCATGGCAAGGTACCACCTGCAGTACAGTGGAATATTGGGAAACCACTGACAGAAATATTTAAATGTTACCTGCATCAGAGTCTTGTACAGGTCCAGTTTTACAAATCTACCAGAACTAACCTGTTACCCATAACTGTCTCCAAGTCAAATCCAGAACCCTTAATATAACCCCCGTGACCTGACCAATGAGAAAACACTCATGTTCTCACTTGGTGCAGCACCTCTGCTCCTGCAACTCTTGATGTACGCCTCAGTGTGCCTAGCTTGTGGCTATCAAAAGCTAATATCAGTATCTGGTCACGGCATTTCTCATTAACTTCTAAATTGACTTTCAACAGTGTTTATACACAAGTTGGTAGGTATCACCACTGGCTTTTGCCTTCATGTCATTCATTTGAGCCCTCAGTTAGCCTACATCGCTGTCAAATCAAACAATGATGTCCCATTATTTGGTCCAAGATCCTGGCAGCTGAACAGGCTTGATACTAGTGTATGGATGGATTTAAATGTCAAAAATACTGAGCAATCATTTCTGATTCCTCTAAGAAAAAAACATACTGTTGTTATGTTATATTATTATTCTCACCTGCTGCCCACCTGCAATTAGTTCAGTGTTACCCGTGCCTGTACCTGTGAATTTACATGAATGTATTATTTACCTGTTACACAATTTTTTTGCAGGTTGCTTGGTGGGTACCAACAAACAAAATTACTTCCCACTCATAAACCTATTCTTCCACAGTTTTATAGTGGTGAAAAACTTATTAACTTCCTACACGTATTTCTGAAAGTAGCAGGTGTGTGTTCCATCCCTAATTACAGGAGCATGCACAGCCAAAGTGAGACTGTACAATACTAGTAAGACTACTTGAATTCTGTCCAAACAGAAACAGGCTGTTGCAAAATAAGCACATTAACTCATTGGTTATAACTTTGTCTTGTTTATGCAATAAAAAAATCTTCAGTTTTTGGAGATTGATATCTGGGAGAAATACTGAAACACAGGATACTGGTAAAACTTCCTGTCACAAATTCATAGTTTTTTTTTTAATGAAACCAAGGTTGAAGGTGCTGTGTGCATGAAACCCCAATTTCTAAACCTTGATGCATGCCATGACTATCTTGCCATTTTTAGACTGTAATCATTCCTTCCTTTTTCATTTAATCTCCTCCACAAGAAGGTCAGAGGTCAGGGTCAGCTAGAGCAGCCGCCATGGAACTGGCAGGAATCCAGAGTCTCTCTGAAGGACTTACTGTAAGCAGGACAGGTGATCAGTGACACTTTGAACCTGGTGAAAAGACCGTCTCAACTGCGAAGCCACTCTGCCACCAAAAATAAGAAACGACAAAAGAATTACTGCACTTATTAATAAAACAGAAATACTCAGAAAAAATACCTTTACAGAAACAAGGCAATGGCAGAGAATTAAGATTGATTCCTCTTGTGCTACGTTTCCTCTGCCCCTCAGGGCCTAAAATGAAACGCACCCTTGCTGTGACAGTTTCAATATGAAGCCAATTTCCTGGTACAAGCCAACAGGAGTGGTGCTGTTTAAGTACGATCAATAACAACACAGTGGAAATGGAAGGAACTCATTCAGATAGATGTAATGTTAGCCCTCTGTGTGTGTGTATGTGTGTGTGTGCATGTGTGTGCTTGCATGTATGGAAGGGAAAGGAAGGTGTATAAGAAAATGTAGGAAAGGGTTGGTTGAATGCATGCATGTGTTTGTGGGTGTGTGTGTGTGTATGTGGGTGTTTCTATGTCCTTCTGAGCATATATGTAAGTACAACAAGGGCATAAGGAAATCTTACACAGACAGACATGCACAAATGTCTAAAAGATGATTATACAGAGACAAAAATATGTAGATCAGGGTCTTCAACATTTTCCCCGACCTTGAAACCCCCCTGTTTTGTTTTTTTTTTGGGGGGGGGGCGAGCTGCAGAGCTTCAGAGATATTGGCCATAGAGTTGTCTGCCCTCTCTCCAATATAATGGGTTTACATTGCACAAGTGTTGCTCCAAGCACCAAAAAATATATTTGAAGGAACTATTTTCTTTCTGCAGTAAAATCTACTTACTAATAGAAAGAAGACACTGGTTTAGAATTTTTTCTAATCTATTTGTCGCTTGAAGCAACACAGGACTTGTGCCATTTAGGCCCATTATATTTGAGAGAAGGTCAAAATCTCTACTGCAACTGTCTCCAAAACTCTCCAACGCACACCAAAACAGTATAGATGGATAAAGAGCTCCACAGGCCAGAGGAAAAACATGTATTTTTGGAGTTGTGGGTGAACTGTTCCTTTAAAGAAACAATAGTGTAATCAGTAAATGAATTATAGCAGTACTTCTTTTTCCCAGGGAACTACCATACCCTGCTGAAGAGAACCTGAACCCCGGGTTTCAGGTTAAAAAAAAGGTTCCCTGAATTACTTCAGCATCCCACAAATCTACTTATACAGTATATTACTGATGCTTTAAGAAAGGCAATAACAGTTATAATTAGTAAAACACCACTGAGACGTTTCTCAACATGGAAAAAAAAAACAAGCTCTGAACAACTACATCCATCAAATGAAGGCAAATTTCTTTGCCAAGTCTCTGCTGCCGATATTTTAATTATGTTGTACAGAAAGTGTCAATGGGGGAAAGCAAAATCAACCCATTTAGATCCATTTTAGGACAGCACACTGATACAATGGGAGGCACTGGTGTAGCACAGCACAGAGGCGACACTATAAACTCACTCACTGTATGTGGATAAGCTGTTTAACAGTCTTAAGCTCTCCTTTGTGCTGATTGTGTTTGTTTGTGTGGCACAGAGTGTGTATGTGGTGATTGAGTGTTTGCAACTGTTGTTGTTTGTTGACATCTGATCTGACAGATATTCCCTCTCTCGGATTTCTTTACGAACACACACACACACACACGCACACACACGCGCACACACACACACACACGCACAGAGTGAGAGAGGGAGCTTTAACACAGACAGCTGTTTGACAATGGCACCCGTGGGGTGCAGCTCCAGGTAGCTGAAGCTGTCAGTGAGTCACTATGACAGCTGTAAAGTACAATCCAGAGAGCCAAGGCTTCACACACACACACACACACACACACACACACTCTCTCTCTCACACACACACACACACACAAGCCCATCGTGCCCTGAACTGAGGCTCTAAGGCAGCACTTCTTCAAAGGTTTCATACAAAATTTGGCTGTTTTGCAAGGATTGCAGACCTAAAATACTACAGATCCCTTCAGACTTTTATCACAAACGATTACAGCGGCTTTTTCATCAGTCCAGTTCATGTTACATGCAACTTTGTCATGTGATCATTTTCTGACTTTCTGACAATTTTAGTAAACTTGACAATTCAATTTTGACAAACAAGTTCTTCCTATTAAATGATAAAATGCATTTTTTGTCCATGCCTTCTAGAAAGTTTATTTCTATCACAGTTTATACATGTGATTTCCAGCACTGAGATAAAAACAAAACGCAAAAATAATATGAATTTAAAACTTATAAATGATTGTAGAGTTCATATAGAGACAACTAACAACCAAGTCCTCCAAATAAAGTAATTAAAAGTAAAAGAAGTAAAAAAAAATAAAAATTGTTCATTGCCTTCATTATTATTATCATCATTATTATTTGCCAAACCATATTAGACAAAATAGGAGTATTTCTTTACATACTTTAAAATGTGTCGGGGAGTTTGCTGGAAAAACCAAGGCTGCATTTCTCAGTTTAGTGAAGCTGTAAAAATAAAACATCCTTGTCAAGCATTTATGATGTACTGAATATTGAACTGCAGGTATTGAAAATGTGAAGCCATGTCTCAACAGAGCAACATAATACTGAGTGGCCACTCAAAGAATTCATAGATACTCACCTCTGCAGCAGCTTTTACATTTCTTTTATGGGTTCCAGGCCCCTGCAATAATAAAAAGCTTTAAACCTGCAGAGAAAATGAATGAATGAATCAAGAAATGACTGCAACTTCCTTCACAATCGTCACACTCTACTTTTTTATTGCAAGTTTGTTGAGCAACTGCTCCACTTTGGCTTCATTCTCAAACACATAAGAATGAAGGATAAACTCTTGAGGGGGAGAAACATTTCTCTGTTAGTCTGAAGAAGATTAGAGTTCTCATTTGGTTTCACATCATATTTTGTTAACCAACCTTTTGTTTAATTACTCATGGTGGATAAATGTTTGCAGGGGGAATTGCACAGAGTTTTTCCCTTCTCTGCTAATAAATGTATGGAGAAAATGATGGGCTAAACTTGTCACTTGCTGTAGTGTACTGCCGTAGATTTCACTGATTCAGCTCATGTTTTTCGGTTTAGCCCATTTATCCCTGACAACAACATAAGCAGCAGTGATGTACAACATAGATAATAACTTTCAGCCCTCCCCTCCCTCGTCTCTCATTCTCTGTCAGTGTAAACTATCTTGTTAAGGTCCTCGGAGATGCTGTCATTTGTGATGTGTGTAAGTGTACGTGCTGCTATTGTTGACACAGCAGTATGTGTAGGTCAGCGGTGTCAGAGTGAGTAGGGGACGGATAGGGGACAAGCACACACGTACACACAAATTAGTACCATTATCGTGACCTCACGCAGACATTTCTCTGACAAAGCAAAGGGGTGAGAGGAGGAAGGATGGAAAGGGGGGGGTGGGGGGGTGCGTGAAAACGACGAACGGATCAATGAGGAGAGGAGATAAAATGAGAGTACTGGGAAGTAGTGGAAGTAAAAAGGACACAATAATTTAGATGCAAAGTAGAGGATAAGAGAGATGGAAAGAGATTTTGAGAGGAGGTTTGCTGATGACTTAAAAAATCAAACATATAGTCCCAAGACAATATCCCACCGGCTTAACACCTACATCCCTGACAAGAAACAATTGACCATTCACTAAGCCAGGGTTAGCCCGTTAGCTAAGCCAGTTTAGGATAACAGTAACGGCTCTGTCCTGCTCAATTCTGGGGTTTAAAGTCCAAGAAACTTACCCAAAGTTTTTCAAGATGGCATCCACTTTGCCAAACACACCGGTCCATCCTCATTCTAAAATCCTTTATTCATCTAACAATAAAAAAAAAAAAAAAAAAAAATTGACCAAACACTCTACCGACTGAGCTACCAGGCCACATCCCCACTGGCTGTTTCAAATTGAATAGCTGCATTGACCATGCATAGTTTAGCCATATAGTAAAGAGAAGAAGCTTGAATGGTATAGCAAACTACTGTTGTAGTGTAATAAACGATGGTGCACAAGAGCAGTGAATGAGAGCAGCTAGGTCACCAAAACCAGGGACTAGCAAATAGTCAGGTCACACACACTTGAGCACACTACATCGACCACATACTGTACACACAAAGACACTTTCATGCATTTGTGGCCAATGCCGCACTGTAATTACATAAATAAAAAGCCAATACATGTTTTTGTCCTGTTTCTCCTCCCGGACATACACACTTACACACTTCTATCATACTTGTTTCATATTGTTGTTCACACACACACACACACACACACACACACACACACACACAAAGATCATCTCACAGACACACCCAGGGGATTTGAGCAGTAATTGGTTCATGTGGAGATTCCTTTAGTGATGTCGTCAGTAATTGAATTTGACAAAGAGGAAGACAAAAAGGCTGAGACGTGATGGAAGAGGGTGTGTGTGTGTGCGTGCGTGTGTGTGTGTGTGTGTGTGTGTCTGTATCTGACTGCATGTTTGAGGGAGATTTGGGGTGTGTGTGTCTGCATGTGTTAGGATAGATACAAAGCAGATTAAGAATTGATCTGTATGTCTTTTAATGAACCAGTTGTAGAGTTTGACACGCTCCTACGTGATCTCACATGCATGCACATGCACACGTGCACACACACACACACGCACACACACAAACCTCTGTCCTTGGAAAGGCACCATGTGCTTGTACTTAGAGTATATCTAGGACATAAAGGGATATTTGATGAGAAAGGATGGGCATTTCACATTTACATTCTCTGTCTTTAGTTAACAATCTTATTCCAAATTAGTGTGATTAATGTCCTCATGCTTCAAAACTGTTACACACACATTAACTGTTTCAGTTCTCAAACATTTTCCTCCAATTTTCTCCACCTTCTTCTGCTCTGTAGGTTTGAGTTTGTTATTTTGTAGCCTCAAACTCTGAGAGTTAAAGTTTGGGAATGAATGCAGTGTTACAATTTATGTGTAGGTGGAGCTGTGGTTAAAGGAAGTGCTTCATCTTAGTTTGAGATAAGTGGACATCAATCAATTGGATGCTGGTTTCTGAAGGTCATAAAGCTATTCTTGTCGATGGAGGTGTTAGAGCACATCACATTTAGGAACAGAGAAGGACGATGTTTTTAAGGAGGTGAGGATACCTGCTGTCACTGCACTTGAATATAAAAGAGGGAGAGGACAGGAGGTGTGGAGGAAATGAGGTAGGGAGACAGGTGAGAGGATAGCCAGAGAAGCCTTAATTCTGATGGCCACCAGAGGGCAGAACAGCTGAATCAATCAATCAGTCAATGAGTTTGTGACTGAATGTTTTCCGATTTTTTGGCTGGACTGCAGTAAAGCTTGAGGGCAACACTGTAACCCGAGAAAGTCTGTGACTGACTCAATGAGTGTGTGGTGAAGTCACTCCATGGTTCGTTGGTTGTGGGAGTTTGCCCGTTGACCATTGCTCTCAAAATGAATAGGCCCAAACAGTCCTGAATTACACCCTCAGAAAGTCACATCTGACGCAAGACTTTTGGCATGCGACCCAGAGTGGTTGTTTACTTGAATATGTTTGTCTAGTCTGTCTGAGTCATTTATTCCTCATGTGATCGAGGGTTTGTGCAAGTTAGAATATATGACCCCGACCATGGCTCTGGAATATCAGTAGGTTAACTGCACCGTGTATGGATGAATCCATGGTGCTGTCCATGGTGCTGAAGTAGCATTTGTAAACGTGCTACTATAAATACTATAAATACTTCATTGTATATTATAGTATAGCCTATTATATTCTATAGAGCAGCAGTATGCACAGGTGCTCCCATTGGGTCTTTCGCACTGTTAAAAATGAACAAACGACCGACTGATGATGAATAAAATCAACACTGGTTCTGAAAGAATTTTTACTGAAACCCCATTTCAATTTTCAATATTCAGTATTTCTCAAAATAAACAATCAGGACTCTCCTGGATAATTTAACAATCCTATATTTTCATGATGTGGCCACCAGTTTCTTGTATTTTGTGTCTGAGAAATCATGTTTTTTCTTCAGTTTCTCATGGTGGATGCCTCTACATACTGCAACACCCATGAGGCTTGGCCGCCATTGTTATAGAGAGGAAGCCAGTCAGAGGCATCAATCAAAGAGGTGTTGAATTTGTTGTTGCAGCTTTGAACAAAACATGGTTTCTTTTCTCAACAGTACAATCTTTAGTTACCATGAACATTTTTTTTTAACCAAAATGCACTTTGGGAATCGTAGTTGACTTCTCACCTGATGTTTTTATGTGCACAGGCTTGTAACTTCAACTGTCAAAAAAACACATATTTACTAACACAGTTGTCAAATTTTTGCTCTGATTTCAAACAGATTTCATACACATACAAGCTGTAGTGTGCCAACTCTGAGTCACTCAACATTTTCTATGAATAAAGTAAGTGGAAAATTTATTTCCAGAGCCCAAAATAATTCCCACCAATTCACAGTTCTCTCCCGCACCTGGAGACAAACATCTTATTAAATATTTATTTTGGGCCTATTTTACGCTAGTATCATGCATCAGTCATTACAATGTTTTCACAAGTGACAAAATTTGTGTTTAAGAATGTGTGAGTGTGCAGTATAAAAAGGCTGATAGTACTATCACACTCACTTAGTGATAACAAGTAAATGATCCTTTAATATGACATGCAGGATAAAACGCAGAGTTAAGCAAAAGAAAACAATTTAAGAAAGCATATCAGGTTATCATCAGTGCTGATAAGGCTCCTGTTTTCCCCCCTTTGCTGTCTTTTTTGAACTACATGCATTTAAAGCAGTCATTCATGTCTTAGTCAGCACAGGTGCCATATCAAATTTTGTTGGAGAATAAAGAAAAAACGATAAGCAATTTTTTTTTTGTGACACCAGATCCATCTGCTCCCTCTGGGTTTAACAATGCTACTCTTACTGTAATTTCTTTTGAGTTCATTTCCAGTTACTGCCAAGTGTTCCTCACACTATGACACACTATTTATCACGTCAAGATGAGTCTTAAAGCCACTTAAAGCCTCCAGAGGAAAACGGATCGTAACTCATTTAATCTTACTCAGGGCAATTAGCTTAACGATATCTTTGCCTGTTGTTCTAAGACACCGCTGCTGTTTCTTTAGCTGCAGCCTTTTGTGTGTCAAACAACGTGCCAGAATTGACTCTACGATATAGTACCATGTGGCATAGGTAGGCAATTGCCTGGGGCCTTGTCTGCCAGAGGGGCCTCATGAGTTTGTGTGTCCTTTAATTTTTTTAATTTATAAAATATTTTTCCGTTCTTGTCACTCTAAAACAAATTGATAAAAAAAAATAATAAATCTGTCTATATGTAAATGGGGGCCTGTATGTTTGCCAATATTTATTATCACCAACTTTTCACATTTAATGGACTATTCTGCCTTGACCTTCGACCTTTGCATGCATCAAATGACCTAGCAGTTCGAGTTACCATCAGAGTAGACAAATTAGATTAGATTAGATTAGATACAATTTTTATAATTTTTAATGCAATAATGTGTTCATCACTTTAATGTGGCCGCTTGTAAAGGTTGAACTGATTTTAATTACTTATATTGCTGGGTAGTTACATGATAATTTATTTGTTGTTAAGAGTTTGGAATTCTCAGTCTCAACCCACAAGGTAAATTTATTGAATAAATGTAGTGGATTAAAAAGGACAATTTTTAGAAGAAGTTTAGAAGTATAAAAGCTGCAGAAACAGAAAATGCAGAAACTGAAAAAAGTAAAATACAAGCACCTCATTGTTGATTATTGATTATTGTAAGGAGGATTTTTTTTTTTAATGTATAAGCACTTTTTTGTCCTTCCCTTCTCTTCAGATCTGTACTGGGTAGTCAAAGATTATATACTCACAATCTTATATTGTCATATTGTCTTCTTCTAACTGACTAAAGGTCGT
>JAJHUR010111817.1:9003-40185 GCA_027495735.1 Lutjanus campechanus | reverse complement strand
ACATTCTACTAAAAGTCATCATAGTGGCATATCTCCTGAAATCAAACCAAAAAACTGTCTCAAGACTTTATAGGCACCTACAACTAACAAAATATAACCCAATGTAGCTGAAAAAATGGAAAGGGATGGAAACCTGGGAATAATTTATGTGAGCTACAATGAAAAACTTCAAGTTCAGCTTCATGGAAAGAGTTTTGTTAGAAAAGATTCCTCATTACTTCAGTACAAAAGAGTCATTATGCCAAATCCTCTAACTGCTGGAGACCGTGTGGGTTCTCCACAGCTGATCATTATCACATATTCTTGTCTGTTATTAATACCTCTCTCGCAGGAGGTTCAGAAAGTTTTGCAAAAAGTACTCCAAGTGAACATTGGTTGAAAGTGGTGACCCTGTATTTGAGCGCCCTGCCTCCAGAAAATGTTTTCTCTCATGTTTGATATTTGTTTTGGATTCTAAGCACAGCTGGCAGGAAAGCAATTTTAAGAAAGTGATTAAAACAAGAAATGTCTGCAGGGAATGACTGGATTGACATTATTTATGACATATATACTGTAGGATGGAAAGAATCACTTTTTTATCAGACTGCAACAGGACTTTTTTTTTTTTTTGATGGGGATGATAAAAAGTTGGAGGATGGGAAAGTTAGATTGTTTACATTTCACCTGTGTGACCATCATTTCTGTCTTTTGTTGTATTTATTTTTGTCAGTTTTTCTTATACCAAGTGTCGGGTAACAAAGTCACCAAACAACTTAAGGGTACTGACCAAATTATGTCAGTACTACAGAGTACTAATTCACGTTGAATCAGTCAGTGCCAAATTTAGATTCCTGGGAGCACAACTGGGTGAGAGAGTAGAGGAGAGAAAAAGAGAGAGAGAGTGACTAGCCGCTTGTTCAAGTCACAGTGATTCAGGGCGATGGTGAACCAAATGCAGTCGCAAGTGTAGTTAAACGTTTCAAAACAAATGTTGCAGACAACACTCGCTGCAGAATTTGTAATGTAAAATGCAACATGTTAGACCAAACACAGAATACAGTAGATCCAAGTCCCCTCCACAGCCGCTGACGCTAACGTTAGCACACCTGCAGCCAGCGTCTGAAAAGTTTAACTTAAGCCTTCATGGACAGCAAAACTTTAAATGAGGCATCGAAACGTCATCGTCATCGACATCATCATCTTCGGTTAATTAACTTGTTGGATAAGTAATTGTTGGAGATAACTGGGCATTTTTCACTGACTTCATTGACATTGGCGTTGCAATTTTTACTAGCGTTAGCCAACACTCAGTCACTGACTGCGTCTGAAACTCCTTACCAACATAACAGTGTGTGAGATTTATTAAAATGTCTGAAACCTTGGTAACCAACATTTGTGAATTGCATACTATCAACAGGGAAATATTACAACACGAAGCAGCGGTGGTGGTAATTACGGCAATAACATGAAAGGAAGGATTTTTACATGAGCTTCCTGTGAGACACAAACAGCAGCGTTGCCCTGGGAGACTGACAGGCTACAGGGATGGGTTTGAGAGGAGACAGGGAGTTAGGGAGGGATGTTATTTCATGTGGTGTGAAAAATCCTCTAAATAAGTATTAAAGTATTACAAATAAATAACGATATCGAAATAGAGAAATTTGGATTTGTTATTTTATAATTCAAAATTACATTTTTTGTAACGACAGAGAGTAAAATACTGAATTTCAGGTACTAGAGTCAGAACTGCATTTCTTAAAATGGTACCCAACCCTACTGTACTTACACCCTTTATTTTTGAAAAAGTGATTTAATTATCATGAAGGCACAATCCAACACTCCAGTTCTGTTTAATACATTTGATTTTCTATTTCATTTTTTCTTTATTTTAATAGCTGTATTTTATTTACTTTGTTGGTCCTTACTTGCATTATTTATTTTAGTTCAGTATTGCTGCTGTTATAACTGAGTCTTAGAGAAGACTCGGACAGATGTAGCTTTTAACATAGGTCCTGTGAAATGTTTACATTGTTTGTATGAACCTTGATATAATCAAAAAGAAAATGTTATTCATTTGGCATTATGTTTCCCTCAAAAACCTATTTGCTGTTGTAGTATATCAATAGGATTTCAAGGAGACATGACTGAACACCCATATACATGATATATCTCTTAGTGTGAGCTGTAATGTACATTATGTCTAAAAACTAAGCTGAGTCTGTGTGGTTGATCCTTTAACTTTAATGTTACTGGGGTTTTTTTTTTAAGTCACAAGCTCAACTGTTTACAGCATCTGTAACAGAGTTAAGCAGTGACTCTAGCTGTTTGGAAATGGGTTGTCATGGTTTCTGCTTAAACACCTTAATCTTTACGTATAAATACACCAACTGCACAATTATTGGAACACGGTGGTTTAAGATGTGAAGTCTTGTTTTTTGTTTGTGCATTAACAGGAAGCATAGCAGGCGGCGGCAGCACAGTAATATGCACTAATGAAAGAAATGTGAGTCAGAGAGGCAGCTCCCACTATACTAATAATGGCAAAAGAGCACTTGACAGCAACAGGAGGTACACTCATTATAATGACGAGAAGTAGCAGGCTTTATTAATGCACTTGGTTTCTGTAATATCATTGGTTCTATTCAGGGTGTCCTTACTTGTGTGCTCTCTTCAGGAAGTGCGTTTCACCCTGGATCGCTGTTCAGGGGCAGCCGTGATGGAAATGGAGGGACTGGGCAGCTGGCTGACCACAGAGGACCACTCTTCCTGTGAAGCGCCTGGTGTAACACCCAACACTGACAGGTACACGCAAACACCTGAACGCACACATGCACAGGTCTATTTTTGATAGACAGATGTGTCTTCATGTGTGGGCGTGTGTGGGAGAGTGCATGTGAAGGTTATTCACTTTGCTTTTAATTGGGTCTCACGTACTTATATGTTGCCAGATGAGGGGCCAGAGGGTACATCTCCAGTTTTTAATTACACTGTTACTGCGCTAAGATTCGTCTTTTATGGAATTCTTTCAGATTTTATGTGTTACATGTATTTATAGAACCAAAGAAACAATATTTCAGGAGACATTTTAACAACTCCTACAGTACTCGGTGTTTGCCACACATGCTGCAATTATGTCTAAAGCGTGCTGTAATGAAAACAGTAAGTGATTTGAGAGGGATGCCATCCCCCTTGTTAGCAAAATGACCAAAATACTTAGGCTTAATGCTGGCCCGACACTACAGGATTTTCAGGCTGATTTTTCTAAGATTAAGCCCTCTCGAGAAATGAAGGAGAAATCTGGGCCAGACCTTGGTCGATACTGATGTTCCCACATTGCACAATAATGAGAGGGGTTTACAGATCCGATCTTAACCCCCCTGAATAGCTCCCAGATTCATCTGGGCTGCCCCGATAATTTTTAAACATATTTGATATCATTGAGTTAAAGTCTGAATGATTACATCAGTATGGAAATGAAAGACAGGTGGTGCCAAGGGGATGGTAAACTTTCTAGCCCTTGTGGCTGATGTCAACTAGCAAACCACTATTGACAGATATTAAAACTGACAGTTAAATTCTCGCCAGGACTTCTCGCAGAAGAACAGATAGCCCACATTGACTCTGTCTCTCTAAACATTTTCTCATCCTGACTCATTTAACATTTGCTTTTTTTTTTTCTCACTGGCATTAACGTCACCACAACAAGTTGTTCTCTTAAGTCTGTCTCCATTGTTTTTGTCTGCTTCTCCATGAGACCGTGCGAGATCAAGTTCCGCATGAAATTGCCTGAGATCACACAAGATTGTGCTTTCTCCTCTGGCGCTATAATAATATTAATAATATCCTGTAATATTTGATGTGACATCATTTTCAAATCTTGTGTGCTTGGTTGAGAAAATCTGTGAATTCTCCTTTCAAATGAGATGCTTCCAGATTTAAAAATCATTTTTAAAACTCCTGTAGTGTGTGGCCAGCTTTATCTGACTGATGTTTCTGCGTGTCTAAATCTATGGCTCTGAAAGATCAGTAGCCTAATTCAAAGAAAGAAAAAAGAAAAGAGGGAGGGGACATAACATCACTATCAGTGTTGTGCTAGTTACTGAAAACCAGTAACTAGTTACCGTTACTAGTTACTTCATTTCAAAAGTAACTCAGTTACTAACTCAGTTACTTACACCAAAAAGTAATGCGTTACTGTGAAAAGCAACTATTTAGTTACTAAAAAAATGAGTTTTACCTTTTAACTTTCAGTGATAATTAACTTAATTAAGCCTATGATGTTGAACATTGCAGTGCGCGCGGTGCCAGCTGTCTGCTCCACTCAGCTGCAGCCTGTGAATACGAACAAAGTCTGGAACCAGCTCAATATCATGACTTTGAAAACACCAAATGACTTATATTAACAAATTTCATTAGATTAAAATATGTAGAACTGTAAAATATCATTTCCATGAGGCTGTTCAGTCCGACAGTAACAGATCACAGGCATTTCATCCTCCAGCTGCAGTGAATGTCAAGTTGCACACAGCCTGCAGTTTATAATGTTGACTAATATTGAAATGGCGGTCGTCTTCCTCAATAATAATGATTAATATCAGCAGAAAATACACCAAAGTGGTCAGGTTGGGAAGCTACATACATCGGGATGTATAACGCCTCTCATTATTTACATTATTATTTACATTATTTATTTGACTAAGGTGGCGGAGCTGAGCTCCAGGGTGGCGGCGCTCCGGCCCACTTTAACCCCTGCATTTAACTAAAACGTTATTTTCTTTTTGCTCGACAAACGTAAAGTAGTGAGAATATCTCCAAGTGAAGAAACTCAACTTGGGCTCCGCCGCCGCCATGATACTAGTCTTGTTGTTGGTAAACACAAACATGCCCCCACAGCGCGTTTCCTCTCTCCCCCTCTCTGACACAGGAAGATTCAGGACTACACAACACTGCACTGCAGCTCTCTCATTCTCTAGCCGAGACTGTAAAATAAAGTAAATAACGCAGTAACGCATCATGTAGTAACGGTAACGGAGTTACTGAATTTAAAAAATAACGCCTTAGAGTACTCGTTACTGCCAAAAATAACGCCGTTACAGTAACGCATTACTTTGTAACGCGTTAGTCCCAACACTGATCACTATAGAACATTCTCTGCTCCAGCCTGTTCTATTCACGCTCATGGGAGATGCATTGTCATTCATGCTATTTGGAGACCAACAAAAACCAAATAAACAAATGCGCACTTTTCAAAATCAAAAATCAGTCTGGATGCTGGATGCGAGTTATGTTGTGATTCTCCATGCATCTCCCATAGGCTTCAATAGAGCCAGCACCAAAGTCTGGCACTATGCAGAGCAAAGAATGTTCTATAGTAATGTAATGTCCCCTCTTCCTTTTTCACTTTCATCATCCAGCTGTGCAGTGTGTTGATAAATTCATGGCACTGTCCGTGGTGCTGAAGTAGTAGATGAATTTGTAGCAGCAGCTTTTTCTCTAAGTCAACTTTGTACATATCTGAACTTGATGGCATTCAGTTTTTATTTTACACAATGTCCAACTTTTCTAGAATCTGTTATACGATGTGTACCATGAGACCTGGTTTTCAGTGGTGTCTGTCTGTACAGTGTCCAGTAGATGTGAGTTCATGTCTGTGTGTTTTAGACACCTGAACATGAGTCACGTGCTCCAGCTCGGGGGTGTAAATGAGGACATCCCCTACATCTACCCTCAGCTTCAGCACAAACACTTCACCGGCTGCATCCGCAACCTGATCGTGGACAGCAAGGTAACACACATACATGCAACAATGACACACACACACACACACACACACACACATACATTACCACCCAATCATTAGCACAGCAGCATGCCAGCAAAGTCAAACTCACTCCTGCACTCTAGCTGATAAATGGATTAATAACAGGTTTCCACATTCACAGTACCCTTGTGCCATGTAAGAGATGTTTTTTACGCTTTTGACTGTAACCTCAAAGCACTTTCAAATATTACACACGTGCACTCCAAGGGTGAAATGGAATATGAACCTTTCCACTGCTGCCCAATGTGACTTCAAGTCAGGACTTTCAAGTAACCTTCTACTGCTCTGTTGGCGTTAAAAAGTCAAGGACTCAATGCTCAACCATGACAATCCAAAGCCCAACCCCCACCAAAACCCAAATCATTTCTGTATGAACACAGGCCTCAGGTCTGATAGCCTTTTGTGAACCCGCTGCCTTCTAAACCCTGAAATTTTGGTTAAAACTGTATTTTCTGCTGCAAGTTTTTTAGCTTGGCATCAAATAAACCTCTGACTAAGTGAGAAATTTTTGCCGCCGACAGTCCAAAACTATCAGGTCTAGCCTGACATAACTGGTATTTAGACATGAACATCACGTATGGTTCAGACTGTGGACATCCCACAGGGTGAGATATCTGATCATAAAAAATCATATGGGAGAAAGACCAAGAAAATCTGAAATGAAATGCTCATGTTAGAAAGGTTTAGCTCACAACTCAAAATACTGTAGGTAATGTGTCACTTATCACTCTTTTAGAAGTGATATTACCTATGTTACTTGCTGCTAGTGATAATTATTCACAGAATGCTTGCATCTGTTGAAAAGTGGCAATTAGATTGTGATTTACACCTGGTATAAAATGTGCGTTGCATCCAGCTATGCTTGCAATTTGATCACAGCATTTTTGCATTCTCTATACAAAGGAGAGGAGTGGGAGGGGAGCACGAATTCTCATCTTCTGTGACATTTTTGTAGGAGGCAACAGAAACTTTGACAGGTTGTTTTTGCTATAGTAGAGCTTGCAGCCGCAATGAACAGCTGCAGTGACTACTTCAAATTGGATGAGAGAAATGAGCAGCCGCTGGTACTTTCCTTGAAGCTACTTCTTCAAACGTTCAAGTGGAGGATAAATGGATAAATGCATGCTCTTATTTTGAATAAAGAAACAATTTGAGACTCAAAAGTGTGGTCAGTCCTGATATGCTTTTTACTGCAGCTGAGCAGGACTTTATCTAAACCATATCTCGGCATGAAAACTACTGAAATTAAATGCACACAGGCAAATAATTGTAGGCTTTAACCATGGGGACATTCATACAAAACATTGGCTTGTGCAGTCTGAAATTATATCATTGTTCACAATTTCAAAAATTGTATTTTAAGAATCACAACAGTGACTAAGAAGCAGTATGTAAATTGAGGTCATGAGACTTTCTAACATTAAGTGTGCACATGTGAGCGTGAAAGAAAATAATTACCAAAGGAAAGAAACTGGAGGGTGGTTGGCAGCGGGTTATTTGGCAGTTAGCTTAAAGGGATAGTTCACCCAGAAATGAAAATTCAGCCATTAACAACTCATCCTCATGCTGATTGAAGGTCAGATTTAGTTTTTTAGTCCACAAAACACTGCTGGAGTCTCACAGGTTGCAGTGTTGCAGACCAGTTTTCAAATGTGAAAAACAACAGAATAAAAACATAAAATGCCTCCATACTGCTTGTCTGGTGTAATCCAAGTCTCCTAAAGCCCCAACATGCCAAGTTGACTCTAAAAATGTTATTTACACCATGTTTTAAGCCCAAGTCTTCACTGTAGATCCTTAGCTTGGAGCCACGTTCATGTGCATGTGCACACTGTCTGAAGTGGTTGTGTGATGTGATGGTGTGCGAACAGCATGTCGGGACTTCAGGAGACTTGGATTATGCCAGACAAGCAGTGTGGAGGCATTTTATTTATTTATTTTTTTGTTTTTTTGTTTTTTCCACTTGAAATTGGTCACCATTGACTTCCATTGTTTGGGAGATTCTGCAGCACTGTTTTCCTGTGAAACTCCAGCAGTGTTTTACGGACCAACAAAGTAAGCCCAATTCTCAATCAGCATGAGGGTGAGTAGATAATGACTTAATTTTCATTTTTGGGAGAGCTATCCCTCTAAGCAGCAACACCACAAGTGGCTGAGACACACAGCGTACGTCAAAAGCATTCTTGTTCAAGTTTTTGCTGTTTTACGGTTTGCTGAAAGGGAAAAAATTATCTGCAAAAAGTCTCAGTATTTCTCAGATAACGACAAGGAGGCAACAGGTGAAAACTGTCTCAGCCCAACAACAGCACAACAAAGTCAACCACACACCACCACTATGCATGAAGATTTAAAGAATTTCCCACCTGTCAGATTCATACTCCAAACAAAAAGGGAGGCGCATATCATCAGAAAGTTCAGCTGCCATTGGCTCGGTTAGCCATGCACCAGGCATCTCATGAGCTGACTCTACACAGCTAGCATGGGAGCTTTTTAGATGGCTGGGAGGAGGAGGTTTTCAGGCCCAGGGGGACGGAGGGACCCAGTGCAGAATGCTGGTGGTGAGCAACACCGGAATGGGCACCACAACCAGGAGCCGAAGGATCGGAAAATGGAACCAGGCTCAGGACCCTCCCAGTAAGCATGGCTTGCTGAGACTGTGAGTCCTCTGCAGTGGCTGTGGGTTCGATTATCACATGGCCCTTTGCTACATTGAATTTCCCCACTTCAGCTGTCCTGTCAAATAAAGGCATAAAAAGTTCACCTTTAATTTTTTTTTTAAAGTGGTAGCAGATATCTCTGCAAGACAGTACAAAGACGTCTTTGACATAACATGAAAACTGTTATTTCTTCAAATTCTGTTGATAATGTTAGTTAATGTTGTTTTAACTTAAATTCTTGCATATTGCTCCTTTAATATACCTGCACCTCTGAGTTAACTGATAAACCCTGCAAGCCAATCGAAAGAGAGAAGGAAGTCAGTGATATGAGCCTAATAACAATAAAACTGTGCTAATCAGACTTAAATCATTGAGTAACCTGTTGTTTAATAAGATATAAATCAAATTATCTACCTTTATGATATTAATGCTAATAATTAATGATGAGCCTTAAAAATATATAATTGCATAAATGGCAAATCTCCATAGAAATGTCAGTCAACTATTATCTGAAATTGTTTTGTTTTTTCTGTTGTAAGGTAGCTTTTGTTTTTGTCTAGAAGTCTGGTCAGGTGTAAGTAGCCACATGACCTCTAGGGGCGGTGAGTGTGGCTGTTAGAATTGTATTCTTGTTACTCCATAAGTGCAATTTATCTATATCTATGTTTATCTGTGTCTAGCTCTGTTAAGATGTTGAATCTCTAGAGTGGGGATATAAAGAAAACATGTTAATGCTAAAGGCTTGTACTTGATGTGGTGTACCTTAGCTGGAGACGTAGCAGGAGGCTGCACAAACGTTATGTCCTAATGAGAAAAATCTGCATGATGCATGTGGGTGGACGTGAGGATAATGAATCTCCAAAGAGCATGCAACAGTAGGCGTACTGATGATTAATAATGTTGATGGACATGCTCCGGCATTGTATGATTTCTTTTTTCTCTTATTTATTTATTTTTATTTTTTTTTCTCATGTGGTGGTGGTGTTCTTATTATCACAGAATGTGCTAATGTGTCACATTTGTTGCTATAGCAACATCATCTGTTTGACTTGAGGTGTGAGTGCCTGTGATATGGTAAAGGTACAGTAGTTGACTGATAGACACACTTGTTATTACTGAATGTTTTGTGTACAGTATATCTGTTTCCTCTTTGTACATCTGTTTGTCTGTCACTTTACTTTTATGTGTCAGCTAGTAAATATCAGGTCTACATCATTTGATCCTGTGATCAAGTGTGTCTGTGTATACGTACATGTGTATTTTCAGTGGGAATATGTGTGTTTATTTTATTCATTAGCATGTTTGTGTTTGGAAGCCAGGCAGGGATATACAGCATGTGAGGATCATGCCACCTCCATTAAACCTGTTGAGGTGTGATGTGTGACTGCATGGAAACAGTATGTGTGTGTGGAGGGAGAACAGAGTAAACTAGACCGGGCTGAAGGCAGGAGCGAGTGTGAGGCTGTGACCAGGAAAAGGGACGGCGAGAGATTTTATGATTTTATAATTGTGTTTCTATTCTGGAGTTGGGTCTCTCCCCCACTCTGTCATTCACCACCGTCTGTTTTTAACTCTCCATCCTCATCCTGTCATTACTCTGCTCGTCTTTCTCCCCTCAGCTCTCAGTCTAATATTACTGCTTTAAGTTTTTCCGTGCTTTTGACACAACTGTCACTCCATTTTTAAGCATGGAGGTTTGCAGTTACAGGGGTTGGACTAATGGCTTTTTGAATTCTAGTAGCTTTGAATTTAAGTTGGTTGTCTCACAGCAAAAAGTTTGACTTGTGAACTTGGGCCCAGTGTTGAAAACATGTAGATAATAATAATAAATGTAATAAATGTCGGGACAGAATCTGCTGTAAATGTCGGGAAAGTGATGGTCTAGATGTTGCACTACATTACTTTCATTTGGCAGACACATATTAGAAGCAAACTCAGGCAAACACCTTCCTGATGTCATGCTAAAACTCCAAATAAGAAATGTACAAAAGAACAGAATAAATGATTGGAGAAACATTGTGATTTCCATCACCTTGGAACCAAATTAGACTTTTGGTACTCTCAGGGGAACCACCAGTTACTGTACCACAGGTTTGGCCACATCAACCAGAGCTGAACTCTTAAGGATTTTAACTGGGGATGAAACAGTTACCAGTTTCAGTTTTACAGTTCGTTTTAATTTGTAATGATCATTAAAATTGCGTTTGATTGCCGCACTTTGAAAAACTCACAATAAATAGTGTCCTGCATCAACCAACAGCCTCCCGGGGGTACACTGAATGCTACCAGTGTGGGTTTGTTTTGTATAACTGTTATCAATCAAAGTAGTGAAAAAACAGATTTGATCCAGATGCAAATGTGTCTTGCTATTGATAGATTTGTCTGGACCCTCAGAATCCAAAGGGGAAAAAAAAAAACGTTTCTGAGGCTTACAATTTGAAGCAGACAGAAACGGAGGTTTCAGAGTTCAGTAATGTTTGGTGAAACACCGCACAACACACTCACAGCTGTATTTCAGCCTAGAATTTGTTTTTCCCTTCTTCTAGGGTAAGACATTTTTATACCCTGAAAACACCTGAAATTAATCTTGGCAAACAGGGCAGCCGACAGTGTCTCTGTGTGGGGGTGTGACACTCTTCTCAGCGGAAGCCACAATTTGTAATTTAAGCAGAGGCAGGTGTATTTTTTCATTCAACTCATAAATCGGCCCAACTGTTTTGCTCAGACACACACCACAGCGACACAAATGCACAGTCAAATCAATTGCAGACACCCCAATGTGTCTTTCAGTCATTGATTGCTAATGTCTGTGTCACAGTTCGGAGCAATCACCAATCCAAACCCAGCAAACAGACGAGCTGTAGCTTTTAAAGGTCAGCAACCAATAAGATCCCCAGTTGCTGGAGGTCAGACCCAATCAGCAGCTCCCGAGTGGCATGACTCACTGTCATTTCTTATGATCTTTTGCATTCCTACGTCCTCGAAGCAGCACCGACAGAACCCATAAAATTTAGGTCAGCCAGAGAGAAGATTGAACATATTTTGTCCTTTATGGCACTACTTTGTGGGAGACACAAATTTAGGCGTCCAAGGTTCCCCCTCCTTTGAGCTTTCTGTGCAATGGGCCATGCTGTTTGTCCCTTAGAAGACTGGTCCAGCGTTTGGTTTCATCACTGTGGGAAGAGCGAGATGAGAGTGGAAAAGAAGAGAAGGCCACAGTGTACCCTTGGCTCATGTCCTTCAACACATTTGAAAGTTTCTTTTTCGAATTCTTTCATTTTCACCCTGTTTGACTTTATTTCTTCTTTACAAACTCCTGACTTCCCCTCTGGCTACTTACCCCCTACTTGTCTGTCCTGTGTCTTCCCCAATCCCCGCCTCTCTGCTGTCACTTTGCCTTTTGTCTCTCTTTTTGTCAACTTACCTCACCTCTTTCCCACTTTTCTTCCCTTTTAATGCTGTTCTCTTACTTGTTCCCTTGTTCTTTCTCCTCTCCTCTTTGCTCATCTTTCTTCTGTTCCCTTCTCATTTTCCCATATCCCCATCTCTCTTTCCTCCACCTCTCATCTCCTCTACATTTACCTCCCCTGTTCTATCTCCTCCATTCAGCTGTACGATTTGGGCTCCCCGGCCGACTCTCAGTCCAGCTCTCCGGGCTGCCTGACCACCGATAGCAGCTGTGTCAACATGGGCTATCCGTCCTGTGGCCACCGGGGTCGCTGTCACGGCGAGTGGGGCTCCTTCAGCTGCCAGTGTGTGCCGGGATACACAGGACACCAGTGTGAAGAGGGTAAGCCAAACTTGTGTGTTTTTGGACTGAACATCAAATTTGTGGTAGATTGTACCATGAACAACAAAACAGAATCATCCATGACTCCCAGAGAGATCATTTGCCCCTCGGCTAAGTGTTTATAGCATGTAAAACTAAAGCACCATTGGTAGTAGATGCGCATAGAATATCTCATACTTGGAAAATGAGTTTGTAGGAGCACTAAAACAAAATGGTGAACAGCATTTAGGTCTGGAAATTTTGGCTATCAGCCATAATTCAAATCACAGTGCAGTAGATGCAATAGATGGCTTCTCACCTGCAACAGCTTCCAAACATGAACCTAGCAATTTAAAGAGACAGTGAGGATTATTTGAAGTGGGGTTGTATGAGGTATTTATTGATAGTCAGTGTAAAACCTACTATAGATGGCCGTTGGCTCACCTCACCAAGGGGGTGCCCTTCTGTGACTTCAGTGAATTTGAACTAACCTTTCAAAACGCCAAAGTCACACAATAACACAAACAACCTAACTGATAGAGGCCACGGCAGACCAGCGATTCCTGTGTTCTGTGCTGTAAATTGACTGATTTGCCAATGGGATCTGGTCAGTTGGAGAGAGTGTTATCAAAGTTATTCAACAGTGGCTTCCCATCTGAAATGACTGTCTGACGGCGGATTAAAACAGTGAAAATATTCTAAACATAGCTTACACTTAAAATGATATTGATTTTTTTAATTGGCTAAAATATGTTTTGCTGCTTACCTTTTCCACAACAGTACTTAGCTTAGCTTCCTGCTGCTTCTTCAAACAGGGGGCATGTGGACTAGCATCTACATGTTTTGTATCTGATAACCCCACTTCATATAATCAGAGCTATCCCTTTGACTTACAATGAGGTCATTATTTTTAAAATATGTGAACTTACAAGCCATACAATTTTTACACTTACGATCAGCACAGTGTCACAGATGCCAGTGACCTTTATAGCTTGAGCCGTGTAGCACAGCTAAATGGGATGGTCAGTTTCATACGAGGATTAAATAGGATTAAATGAGACACAAAGAGGTTACAGGCAGTTTTCTGCCACAGCCTCAAGGATGTGGAGCAAATTAACCTAGTTGTTTTATTGCAGTGTAAACTTGCAGTCTTCAAGGCCGTGTTAAATCTAGCTGACATGAATTTATTGTGAAGGCCCCCATAAACATTAAGTGTGAGAACCTCCCATTTTGTAAACTTGTAACCTGACTTATAAAAGAGAATAAAGCTCAAGTGAGCTACAGACCTGCTAACCAAGGTTAATTACTTGTGCTATCACCCACTGCTCGTCCATGCTTTTCTAACATTAATGCTATACAAAGCTGCTTCAAAGAACCCTGTATGCATGTAATGTACTCTATTTGTAAAATCATACATACAATATATAGGTCAAGCACTAGGTCAAGCCTTCTCCCTCAAGGATTCTCATTGTTCTCAAAGAGCAGCATGCAGGTCTTTAGTAGCAGCCATATTGAGGATACTCGTGGCTGAAGAAAGCCGCTCCCTGTGAGCTTCTCTGTCGGCCTTATGGCTGTGGAGGCGTTTGTCCGACTGCAGCAGTTGGAAGAGACTGTTGTTGGACCGAGATGGGGGTCTTTAATGACCCTCATCAGCCTGGTCCTGCACCGCCTGTTGTACAAGTCCTCCAAATTGAAGAGAGCACCTCCAGAGAGGCTTTCTGCTGACTCTAGCACTCTCTGCCAGGCTTAACAGTCCTGCTTGGTCCTTATCTTGTGCCACATGGTGACGCTCCCTGACAGGACTCTCTCAAATGTGTTATGTATTTAATGTGCAAGGGTGACAGTTCATAAAAATCAATATTAATGTGCACAAAGAGTTGTCTAATTTGAGTTAATTACCAAAAATCCTTTCCTGCAACAGTTTAATTATAGTTAGGGAAGGCACATTTATCACTTAGAGCTGTTGGTCTTAAAATGTTGCAGTGCTTTGTGCCCACAGTGATTCCTATTTGTGGATGTTACCATCCCTCCAAACAACCAGTATGTGGCAGTTATACAATCTTCACACAAATAATTAAATGAATGAATTTATGACTAAATGAGTGAAGGAATGTGAATGAATCACTCTCTTTATTCATGAGATGAGTCAGTCCTCTGCAGTCACTGACCGACTAGGGCCACATGGCAACCAATGAGGCAGTCTTTGAAAGATAATAATGTAATGAGCATTCTTGAACACTATTCTCTCACACAGATTGTTTGTGTGATTTATCAGGATTGCATTTAACTTCAATTCAGCTCATAGGATTTGACAGTGGCAACCACTTCATTGTGGTCATTAGGAAGAACTGAACTGAAATGACTGTCCGCATGTAGAAGATAGAATCAAGCCGTATAATCTGTCTCCCCCTGTTCCCTCACTTTCATGAGGGAGTTGAGGAGAGCAGAGAGAAGAAAGTTGAGCTCAAAGGAATAAATACCCCTTTCAGTAATCTTGATTTCCTGAGTGATGGTGGGGGGTAACCCTCCACTGGAGTCCTCAGATGGTTGCCTTCCTTCACGGGTGTCTTGCCCACTCACCTCCCTAGTTGGTCTTGTTGAATATTACCAAACCATCGCTGCAAGAAAGAGGAATACTTATCAGACCAAAGACTGTGAGAGGTTTCAGGAATCATGTACTTACCTGATGATCTGACATTGACCTTGCTAAATGAGACTGAAGCACCTCCTTAGGGTGGATTCTTCAGCTCCTTGTGTAAGTGGTAATCACTTCATGGGGTCATCAGGTGGGCAAAAGATAACTCTTTTCCTTAGTGTCTAAATGACTAACTGAAAACAGTTTTTGAAACAGGTCCAGTATTGAGTGAGACCCCTGCTAATGTCAGCCACGAAACAGGCTGCAGTATAATCCTTGGGATCACTTGTGGCCCGCCAAAGTATTAAAAGTACTAGTTTTCCAACTGACAGGCTCAGAATGTTAATACAAGTGTCTGAAAATATTATGGAGAGGATTCCTACACAGATAGACCTTTTTGTTAGATCCTTTTTGTTTAATCAGAAAGGCATAATTTACCAGTCCATTTACAGAAACAGTAATTTTATCATTGTAAAACTTCACTCTCAATTTTCATTCAAAGTCAACAGAAGCAAAATAAAACCAAATCTGTCATGTTTATCTTTCCCCTGTTCCAACAATCACCAACTCTGGTTTTGGTGTGTAAATAAACCCTATAAAGAGAAAGTTCACCCCAAAATCAAAACGGCATATTTTCCCCCTGGCCTGCAGTGCTATTTATCCATCCAGATTTTTGCAGATATTAGCCATAGAGATATCTGAATCATGAATCATGAATATCATGGGACTAAATGGCACAAGTCCTGTGTTGCTTACAGCACCAAAAAATACATTTGAAAAAATGTCAAAACCAGTGTCCCTCTCCAAAAGTCATGAGCCACTTACTCAAGATAATTCACAGACCTTGTTGTGAGCAGTTTCATAAAGGAACTATTTTCTTTGTGTTAGAAAGAAAGTATTTTGGGTATATTCTGAAGTAGTTCCAGTAGATTTTACTGCAGAAAGAAAATAGTTCCTACATGAAACTGCTCGCAAGGTCTGTGGGTAACTTTGAGCTACCTGGTCAGTATTTATGGAAAGAGATACTTCAAATGATTTTTTATGCTTGGAGCAACACAGGACTTGTGCCATTTAGTTCCATTATATTTGAGAGAAGACAGACATCACTATGGCTGATATCTCCAAAACTCTGCTCTCACACCAAAACAGATAGATGGATAAACAACACTACAGGCTAGAGGAAAAATACGCATTTTTGATTTTGGGGTGAACTGTCCCTTTAATTCACAGAGCTAGATGTGAAGTTATCTGGAGAAGAGTGAGAGGGAGGTCAGACATCAGAGAAGCAGCGGGAAGAAACGACGTATACAACCAGAATATTTTCGCATCTAACGTGGTGAATCAGACGTAAACCAGTTTCCATGACCATTTGCCTCAACTTCCCCAGTTATGTTATATCATATTATGTAATAAAGGCATTATATCCAGATTATGCCTGGAGATACCTTAGCTGAAGTATATTTACACCTTAAATTGTAGTTCTGGAAGTATTGGCCTGTACCGTAGTAGTATTTAAATCAAAGGTACATACAGTTAGATCCCACTGGTGTTCAGACCAAAAAACATACAAAAATGCAAGGGGCTGCACTGGTGGGGTCGATGAGCAGATCTATTATTTGGAAATGGCAATTTTATGTATGTAGTTCCTCAATACGAGCAAGCTAACCCAATTCATTCGGTTAAATTTCATTTTGAATGACAAAGTATATAAATATAGGCATAAACATGGACAGAGCTTTACTGTTCTGAAAGTGAACACGCTGGTAAAATCTTTCATTTTGACGATCACAAGGTAAAGAGCAGGAATTTGCTTTCACATTCAGTCTGAATGCAGCCTTACTCACCCAAGGCTATCATATGCTGCATTTTTTTTATATTATGTTACCATCTAAGCCTACTGCTGGCTTGACGTAACACTCAGTACTCTCTGGTCTTGGATTCAGTGGTCTATATCTCATTTATGTAATTAAGCTGTATTCTATTCCCTAAGATGCAGGGTAATATCAGACACAAGAGCATATTCAACAGATCTAAGTAGCAGTGAGCCACAGTTGCTTTGAAGATTCAACCAGAAATTTGATTAATATCCACATTTCTGCAAGTTTAACTCACCCCTCCACTTCTACACTGAACAACCTATCTATGAATAAGGTGAAATTATTAGTGATAAATTAATAGTGTTCATTTGATTCTGTAGCCTTGATAAACGCAGTTAGCAGTAAAACATGAGATGTGGTTTAAAGTAGACACTTTCTGATCAGTTGCATATTGCATGCCAAGGAGAAACCAGAAAATGTGTGATTTGGCATGGCCGTCAAGCAGGATCTCATGAACCACTCAACTTTGTCAAAGTTCCATGGAAGAGAGACAAAGAGGGAGAGGTGTGGAAGTGATAGACAGAAAAGGGAATTTAACTTGCATATGCTATGAGATGGAAGAATGGCTTTGAAAACATTTTAGGTGTGCTTGGTTTAGTCCGCCTGGCATGCACAAAATCCACTTCGGGGAACATGGGTCTAAGACAGAAGAACCAAGCATAACCCAAGCTAAACCACACATACATATTCTATTCTTGCGTGTTTTGCATATTCTGTCCTTCCACCAGCTCTCTGCATATGGGGGGAATCTAGGGACTTGTGAAACTGGTTTAGCTGAAGTCAGCTGAGGTCACTTCCCCCTGGAGTGAAGCGTCTTCTAATGGGATAAAAAGTTATGTTACATTTAAAACTTTAATTGTGTTTATTTTCAGTCATACTCTAGCTCTATCAGACTAACTGTTGTGTGTTTGTGTATCAACACCAGAGGTCCCAGAGTATTCCTTTGACGGGCACAGTCACGTGCATTACCAGTTGGCGTCCCCACTGCCGGCTCGGAGGACCTGGGTTCAAGTGCTGGTTCGAACCCGGAAGCACAGCAGCACCATCCTGAATCTGACCTCGAAGGAACAGAGTGAATACATTCGACTGGAGGTAAGACCGCTCCGTGTGTGTGTGTTCATCGTAGAATGTGGTTCTGGTATATTTTCGTTGTGAGAGAAAACAAATCTAGTCCGTTTTTGCTCCATTTTAACTGTTGTGAATGTCTCCTATTCCTCCCATCTTGTAAAGTAACAGCAGTGATTTTGAACAGCAGTTACAATATGTAGTGTTTCTGTTGCTGTCATGTAACCTTTGTAGCAGTCAGGTTGTGAATAGCTGGTTGTAAACAGGAAAATAGGAAAAAGCAAAAAAGCAACTGAAAACAATAACACCTGAACAAGTTACAGATATTGTCTACAAATGTTCCTAAAGTTGACACGTGTTATCATTTTCTGCTGCATTGTGTGCACGTCCCAATAACCCCTTAAATTAATAATTCAACATTTACAGGAAGTACACATATTTTCCTTATTTCTGAGAAGCGAGGGAGAGATGAGGAAATGGCTCTCAATCTCATGTCCGTCTGTTATAGTCAAACTTAAATTTGAAGTGTTCTCACTTTCTGTGTAAGGAAATTTACACTGCAGTGATACCGCAGCTACAGTATTTTACATATTTGTTCATTTTTCAGAAGGGAATAGAACTTGTAGAAACAGCATCTTATCAAGACTCTTTGTGGATATTTCCTATGGCAGTGGTTGACTGACCTCTTTAATTCTTGCTTTAGTTGGAAGCACAGTGTCAACCTCTATAGTGTGCTACCGACTGAAGAACATACTCTTTCAACAAGCCCACATAATGTTGGTTATCAACCGTTTGCATTTTCAGCTGTCTCCCCTTCTACAACAGTCCAAAAGAAAGCTGAGCTAACATCTTCCACTTAGAAAATGGATGATAGTGAAGCTTCTACTTTTCATTCATGTTATTTCAAACCCTGTCATTGGCACTCAACATGGTGTTTGTCCCACATTAGCCATTTCTCTCCCCTGGGTCTATTTGCAGTGTTTCCCCACACACACTCTTTACAAGCAGCCTGCCCAGGTAATGGCCACCCAAGTATATTTGGGTGGCCATTACCCCCCGTTCCCCCCATTTTTAAAACAAGTTGATCTGACTGAGAGACGACTTCGACTTCAGTGATGCTTCCGGACGTCAGAGCGAGCACCTGGATCCTGACTGCATGACCATTGTGCTAATAATGACCGTAAAGCCCCTCTTACATATAGATCCTGCTTAACTGATAACCGCACAGGTTCTGCAGAGAAACACAGGGATTATCCTGTTTAATGTAGGCATACTTATGCCATTGTTTTGTAAGTGCAGCTGGTTGGACCCGGTTTGAATTGCTTCAATAGACTACATCATTAACAACAAGCCTCCTCCGCATGCAGCTCACCTGCTGTTATAAAAATAAAATCATGGTGAAAAAAATTTATTTTTTAGGAGATTTTACAAAACACACTGCTTTGCGAAGAAAGTCAACCGAGCTGACACATACAGGAAGAGAAACAGTTGAATTAAAGTGGAAAAACAAGAAGTAACATTCTAGCAAAAAGGAAAGATATTCTTTCAAATATTTTCAAAAGACAACTGCCCCCGTCCCCCACCGTCCCTGCCAGTTTCACTGCGATTCTGTGAGAAACACTGATTTGTGGTGGTGTCAAATAGCCAACCATCAACTACAGACTGCTACAAACAAGATCCTCTGCTATGATATCTTTACACATCAGGTCTATTTTTGTACAAACAGCATGAATTTTTCAAGTCATTTACTTTACTTACTTTACTTTATTGGCTGTTGATGTCAACTGAGTCGACATGCAAATAGAATTTAGCCAGATCCTGTGGACATCTGGATCCGGGCTAACTGGTTCCCCGCATTCTTCATGGTGAACAAGGCTAAGCATGCCTTTATTCCAGCTCTGTGCTTACTGTACAGACATGAGATATTGATCATACATGATGCTGATGTTCTTATGTCACTCTTGGGCTGCTTTTCATTACGCTGAATTTTACTTCCTCGTCTCCTCTCCCCTCCCTCAACCTGGAAGTCATTCCCCGTCTGGCATCGTGAATAATCCTCCAGTTCCTTGAATGCACTTGGAGGGCATGAGGGGTGAGGAGAGAGGAGGCTCCTGGAGGAGCTCAGGGTGAGGAAACACCAGTGTAACCTACGCGGAAGACTTTTATCAAGTGGCATGATGTTGATTGGATGGTTTTGGCGATCGTCATCCTGTCACATCGTGACTGACTGAATTTTCTGCAGCATTTCAATCCTGCCGATATGTATATCTGTGTTTTTTGGTGTCGCACGTAGCTCAGGAAGAAAGCATTAATATTATTCGACTGCAAATCCGAGTCAGTTTGACAGCTCACACAGCTGTGCAGCCCGTCATAAGTAACTGTTGTTGCTTCAGACTGACGCTGTGGAGGAACCAAGGATTTCTCATTTGGCAGCTTTGTCACTCTTACTCATATACTTGCTGGGAGGAGCTAAGATGCCAGGAAAGGCGTCAAATGTAGAACGTGGAAACAAATTTGCAAAGCAAATTAGGGCATGTTCCAAAATGAACATACAAAACTATCCCTTAAATAATCTTGAATGCTAAAATTTAATTTTTCTTTTCCTTTAAAATTTTACATTAAATGGTCTCCTATACTGTAGTATAAATATGCTCCATGTTTACAGTGATGTCAGGCTTTAATACAGTGCTTTGTCTTAACTTACAGTTGAAGAAAATCGTGGTTGTATATGGTGTTTAGCAGTAAAAATGATTTAGATTGACATTGAAAGCACACTGCCAGGATTGAATACATAAAATGTATTATTTGGTTGTTTGTCTTGAAGGCTCCATTTGTCCCACTCTTCTTTTCCTGTGGTTGCTCCGCTCACACTTGAATTGCTCTCTCATATTTGTTTATTTGCCAGCCTCACTCTGCTTTGTTTTGTTTTTTTTTACATTCTTCCCACCCCTGACTTACTTTCTGGGATCGTGCAGTACCTTCCCATCCCTTCACTCTCGCTGTTTTTCTCCCCCCACGCTGTGACCGCAGGTATTGATCAAACATCACTGTCTCAAAAGATGATGATTATCCATACCACAGCTGCTGTTACAGTACACCCTCTCCTCTGATCCCAGCCTGTCATCCATCTGTCTCTGCTTCCTATTCACCCATTCTTACATTTCCTCTTAAATGTCACACTGCTCCCTCAGCACCACCACATGGGGAGTGGGTTCACATCATTTATCCACCATAAATAGTGCATTTATTCTTTGGTGCAGACAGCATGAAAATGTGTGTAATCTTATGACAGACCCACCCCCTCCATGAGTGAAAGATTGGAAAACCCTGCAATGTTCTTTGATAGAAATATAACCATGTTGCCTTCTAGGATTATGTTTTTCACTGTAATAGTTCTGTTTGCTTTTAATCAGAGGAAGGAATTAGTATGCGTTACTCTTGACTGGCTGCAAACTCACAATGTGAGGAGCTCTGTGTTTCTGCTGTTGGTGTGTGACTTGCATTCCAACAACATGGTTTGTGAAACATATTACATTTTCTTTGTACCAAGCCCACCCCTGGATTACTGATTTCAGCATTTTGTTTGAGTTTGTACATTTTACTTTAACAGTCCTTGTGAGGATGAAATCTTCTTGCAAGAATGGATACATACGAAATTCTCCTAAATGAGTGTTTTGATGCACTTTATTGCCACAAGTAGTTTGTTTAGTTTGCTTTGATTAATTGTTGATTTATAGGCAACAGTGCACATTAATCAAAATCAATGTAAATGTGCTGATTATCTCAAGAGCTCGTTCATATCCAGTGAGGCTAAAGAACAACTCCACTCCAAAATATTCAAACAGTGTTTAAGATTTAAGGTTTGCAATCCATTCCCAAACCTGAGGGAATGGTGTATGTAACAAAGTAGTACTGTAAAATGTTCACTTACTGTCTCTTAGGCTTGTCAGTTGCATCCCACACTCTTGAATGTAGGTGGTTCAGGTGGTGTGCGGAACTAAGATGTTGCATTTGTGGTTCGATTTTGTTGTTCAGTGGTGTATTTTTCCTTCCCTCTGGTGAAGACTTGCCCATTGTGACCAAGGTAAAGCTGTGTTCAGAAGCTAAGAATGAGGACAGCAGAACTCTTTCATCAGTCTCAAGATGTCTGGTTTTAGTGTCAGTCACTCAGAATCAAGAGCTATCTTTTAACAGAGCAACATACCTGCAGTCATGCTCATTTCTATCAGTAGCCTCGGAGCACCACACTACAAGGCAGTCACAAGAAATATTAGCTGTGTTGCAGTTGAACGAAACAATAATTAAAGAGGCAATTTCACCCCCAAATCAAAAATATTTTTCCCCCGGCCTCTAGTAAGTTTTAGAGATGTCAGCTACAGAGATTTCTGCCTTCTCTTGAATATTATGGAACTAAATGGCACTTGGCTTATGTTGCTCAAAGACCAAAAAAAATACATTTGAAAAATTTGAAAGCATTGTCCCAGAATCATGACCTGGTTACTCAAGATAATCCACAGACAAACGACTACAGGAACTACCTTAGAATCTGCCAGAATGACTTTCTTACCTTCTACTAGAAAGTAGTTCCTATAAAAAACTGCTCACAACAAGGAGTGTGGATTATTTGCGTACTGGGTCATGACTTTTTAAAAGAGAGACTGGTTTTGAATTTTTCAAATATATTTTTGGGGGGTTATCTATCTCCAAAACTCTGCCACTCACACCGAGTACATTCAAAAGTTCCACTGCTCACACTAAAACCGAGAATAACGCAACTTTATACTTTCAAATAGTTAATAAATTTTGCATGCAGGTGATACAACAATCTTTTTTTTGTGACCAAATATTTTTATTTAGACAAAAACATATTTACAGTCAAAAGCATGTCTCAATGTTTGGACAGCAAATAGAATATACAAACTGAAACTTTGACAAATTTAACAAATAATAATAACATTAAAGTAAGCAAAAGCAAACAATGATCAATGACAATACAGTTGCAATACACAAAGGAGTTCACATGGAACTAAATGAGGTGCAGCAGGTGATACAACACCCCCTTAAAGGATAACTTTGATATTTTTCAACCTGGGCCCTATTTCCCCATGTGTATGTGTGTGTATGATTGATGGCTGCAACTCATTTTAAAATAGCTGCGGTATTGAGAAACGCAGATCCAGTTGGCAGCCGCAAAACGAGTTATAACGGTAGACATCGGGGCAAAATGGTCCGTCAAAGTTTGTGCATTAAACATGCTTTTTTTCACCACAGACCGGCTCACATCACCAGTGTAATCTCTGTCAACAGTATGCTTCACTTACTGCTTGCTGTGTGTGACGACATCTCGCGGGATCTTTGTTTGTTGCCGGAAGAAAACAGGAGTCATGCTGAGAGCCGGTCTGAGCGGAGTTAGCTGTCCCGGAGTTCAGCTGAAAGTTTTACTGCAACTATTGAAAACAATGGTTTTGCGGCTGCCGGCTGCATCTGCGTTTCTCAATATCGCAGCTATTTTAAAACGAGTTGCAGCCATCAATCATACACACACATACACATGGGGAAATAGGGCCCAGGTTGAAAAATACCGAAGTTATCCTTTAATTTCTGTGGAAAGCAGATGTATATTCAGGTGACCTCTGTTTTCTTGCTAACAAAAATAAACACGTGGTCAGTGTTGTGAAATGTCAATGTTGCAGTTTGGTCAGATTTAGTCAATAAAACTGTATGGTTAGGTTTAGGAAAGGATCATGGTTTGTCATGTGACATACTGTAAGTGAAATAAGTCATATGACGCAAATCACGTCAAGATGCACATAGCATCATGTTACTTAACAGTTTGATGTTTGCTTTCACGTGAGACACAACCCCTGGACTCATTTGACCCATCCATCCACCCCATCTACCCCACTTTCCCCACTTTCCCCATACGCAGGCTCTCTCGCCCTTTATACGTCACCTGACGTATCACCTGCACGCAAAATTGGACTGGAATTTTAAAGTGTAAAGTCATGTTATTTGTACGCAGATTGCAAAGAGTGGGCTGGCTTACTGAACATCTTGTTGACTATAAAAATTATATGAATCAGAATATACTACAGTCACCAGAACTCTAAGCAGCTAACACCTATTGGCGATTTTGGCGAGGCAAGTTAGGTCATCATTAAAACACCATATATACACCTATTACAGTGAGGTGGCTCAGAAAACATCCTCCTCAGACATATGCTGGTTGTACCTTTAAGACCTCACTCCTGTGTACTTACAACAGAAACTAAGTATGAACAAATCTCAGAGCAACAGCTCAGAAAAAGAAAAAGCAACTAACAATGGCAACACTGAAGTTTCTCATAGCTTTTTGTTCAGTTTAAAACTACTGTTGTAATAGTGTTCTTAAGTCAGAACCTTACTGATGTCAGTCAAAGCCTTATTATATAGTTTCTACTTTATAATTTTATTAGACACACCCTAGCATTGTGCTACCCTGCATGTTCTCATACTGTGAACAGTTTGGTACAACAGTTCAGACAGCCGAACTCACAAAAGACTCCAGCAAATTGTGAACAAGTCATCCAAAATGATTGGCACCCCACTTTCAACAAAGAAACCTATACCAAAAAGTGAAAAAAAAAAAATTGTAAAAGGAGAACATAAAACCATTACAGATCCCATTCACCCAGCTGGCCTCCTGTTCCAGCCATCACCTTCTGAGGAAGACACTATCAATTACTGCAGTGTAGGGCTGTGCGATATGACCAAAATTTCATATCCCAATCATTTCATGTCCACAAAATGATGCATATCCACCCATCCTCCCCAGAAAAAAAAAAGTGTTAGTCGAACGTACCGGCGGTTTATTCTGGCAGATATGTCCGTTTGTTGTTTATTAGGCAATGGCCCCTAGTGGACGTAGTAAGTATGACATGAGAAGTACTGTATAAGGAGCGACAAAGTCCTCATTTGGATAAAGTGGGGTGGATGAATGACTCAAACAAGCACAGGACTTCCTCCTATGTGGAGCAAAAAGTAAACGTGGAGTTATTTAAAGTTTTGAGTTCATCATGTTGTCACGCGATGGACATAACTTCTGTCACCTGACATGCGTATGTAGTTATTTTAACCCAAGCCACAGTCTAAACATGAGTTTTAGTATTTTTTGTGCCTAAAAAACAGCTGACACTGTTTTACAACATAAACTACGAGCTATGTCACGTGACCTATGTAAAATAGTTAAGGTACAGAAAGCCTGTTGCTGCTAGTGCACTCCTCTGGTAATGTACAACATGTTTTAGGAGTAATTGACTATAGACCTATTCTGGCAGAGAGGTATGAGGACGTGTTGTACATGATGTAGCACATTTTCTGTCAATTCAATGAATTAGCCAAAATAGCTTATAAAAAATGACCTCACTGTTGATTGATTGCAACCAAATGTATACCGCTCACCTCACCCTCCCCTTCCATGCGTGTAGGAGAAACTATGGTGTCCACGAAAGATACGCAAAATGGTGAAGAGCCAGTGTTTTCTTTGTCCCTTCTGGGCTACTGTAGAAACGTTTCGACATCGTGATTTCCATGGAGGACAACCTGTGCCCTCTGTAGATATAAAGGTCTCATTCTAACATCACAAAAACACAATGATTCTTATTTTCTAATGATTATACACAAATGAAAACATAAATAAATAAATATTACGCACCTGGACCTTTAAGTAAAAAATCTCCTGCAGTACTCACACCTTACTGATCATTAACTTGTAACACGAGCACCAAAACTCCAGTCTTGGTGTCCTTTTTCATTTCATTTACTGTCTTGCTCTCTAACCATGGTGCCCATTTCAAGCTGTTATTCCAGTCATTACAGCGTAGGCTATATGTCAACCTCCCAGTATGTGCTCCCTGACAGATGTGGACAACCAAGAGCAGATAAGTACTTATTTTCATCATTCAACCACAAGCCCGGTCTTCTTTTGGTCCATGGGCCAAGGAAGACAGAAACACTTCTCCTTTTTTATTTAAATTGTACTAACACCTCCTAATTTCAGAGTATAACTCTCACTCTGAAAACAAAAGGTTTGTTTTAGAAAATGATGGAAATCTTTTTACTTTAATTGTATAAGACATGCAGGTTGCAGGAAGGAGGGCTGTCCAAAATAAAAATTAAACTGTATGAATATATACATGTCCTAGAATACACTGAATATTATAGACTGAGGTTTTCTTTAAAGGAACAATATGTAGCCATTGCACGTGCAAAAAGTAATACTGCAGACCAAATAACCAGCTGGAGCCATAGGCAGTATAATAAATAGGTTGTAATCCTGTTTAATATGCAATATATGGTCCCTCCCTGCAGACACTGCAGAGACTAAGTAAGCTGATCTGCTGTTTATAATGGTCAATTGTCTGTCAATGTAAATCTAAGCCCGTTATCCTGAAAACAAAAGCCCACTTCTCTGAAATGACACGTTTTGGACGATGAGTTAAGTGGCTGCCTGTCTGACTGCCTGCCAAACTCCATTAACATTTTGCTCAGTTTAACAGTTAAAAACATCTACGCCTTCTACAAGATTATTAATGATTTCTTACGACTCATAAACAGACACCTACTCATTCTGCTAAAATTCTGCATTGATTTGGATGTGAAACAGTCATACAAAACAGTTATTCCGGTCCGTAATGGAAATTTCAAAGGGGGACACTGTGTTGCGTTCATGTCAAGTGAAGTATTTCAACTTAATTAATACGTGTCCATGATCTCCGATGACACATCTTGGTAATTATTTTACATAACAGCTAGAATGACCCATATATTTTCACTTTCATAGTAAGGAATTTAGTGAATGAATATAGCGGATGGAAGGTCCTGTCAAATGGAATAATGTTGAAGTTTAGTGGTGTGTTTTCACACCCAGGTTTGACAAGTCTGAGATGTCATTATTGCTTCTCAGCTCAGCAGAGCTGCAATCTTTTTTCCACTGTTTCAGTTTCTTGGACCCCATCGTGTGTGCTTTTTTTTTTTTTTTTTTTTTTTTTTTTTTTTTTTTGTCCATCATTGCTTCTCGCCTCGATTCTGCTTCCTTCATCTCGCTTTGGTGCTTCCTGTGTCTCATCTCAGGGTTGCTGGCATCTGTCTGTCCTCCTTTCATCATGTTCAATTTCCTCTGTTGTGAAGACTTTACCCTGGCAGTAAGATTGACAGAATTTAATAAAATGATTAGTTTTCCCTCAGTATTTACAGGTAATGCAATCAAAAATATGGCTAAAACAAAAATATCTGTCAGATATTTAAGATTTATGCTTTGCCAAATTGATAAAAAATTAAATTTCTCATTCAAGAAAACTATAATCACACTGCAAATTAACTTTGTTGAATTATCGCTCATAAGCAGCAATATTAACTCAGTTTGGATCATGAGCCTCAGCTTAACCACATGAAAAATATCCCTCTTGGCTGTGATGTTAACTGGAATACTTGTGTGCTGTCCTTCAGCAGCTTTTCTTAGGTTGTGTATAACAGGCAGCAGATCACTAGAGACAGCACAGCATTATTATTAGATACTATATTACATAGACATTGAAGAATATTATTAAAAAGTACAGAATGAGGATTATTTATGGACACTATACATAGGAGATTATTATTCAGCAGTTTCATTATTAGATTCAGTGGAGAGAGCAGTAGAAGTTGGTATACAGATGCATGTTTAATCCTCAGCATATACACGTTTGATATATCCTAAACTGAAAAAAAAATTGCATGTCTGGAATTGACTTTATTTGGATCTTACTCATGACATAAAGTTTATAATATATTTCACAATTTAAATGCACACAAAAAAAGATTAAACTTAAGTGGCACGTGCAAGGAGAAAGTATGACGATGCTGCGTAACACAAGCAAAAGGAGGAAAAACGTCTGCACTTATGAAGTATGTTAAGAAGTGTTAAAGTCAAACTCCAACTAAAATCAAAAACCTGTAGTGCTTTATCCATCTAGATAGTTTTACCGGATATAGGCCATAGATGTGTCTGCCTTCTCTCAAGTACAGTGGAACTGGATGGCACTCAAAGTGGTGCCCAGAGCAGCAAAAAATACATTTGAACTCAACAGAGATGTCTCTTTCCTGAAAACATGACCCTGTTTCTTAAGATAATCCACAGATTTTGTTGTGAGCAGTTTTACCAAACTGTACCTGCATACTACGTCACTAAGCTAGCTAGCTCAGTGGTGCTGAGGTTACAGCTCATCCGAGGGGAAAGCCAGTAAGGTTTGCATTCTGTGATGTCACAAGCCTCTCGCCCTCTTGCTTCCCTCTGCGTGGCGATGCAGTTGGCAGGTGGAGTTCAGTATGAAGAGAGTGCCATCTAGTTCCATTATATTTGAGAGACGGCAGATCTCTGTATCCAAAAATTCAAAAACAATTCACACCAAAAGGATCTCAATGAGTAAATAGAATTACAGGTAAGATTAAAAATGTGTATTTTTGATTTGAGGGTGAACTGTTCCTTTAATATGTTCTGTAAGGGCAGCGATGCTTGCTTTCCAGCCCCTGGTCTCCATCAGTGCCATTCCCTCGGATGGGAGTGACCCATATTTACGAGCCACATTCAGTGATAAATCAGCAGCCTATAAACATGCCACACCATAATGAAAAGCATTAAACATTTTACATAAACAAGGTAACAGCATTATGTTATATAAGCAAAACAATTATAGTGTACAGAGTTGATGCAGAGGCAGAATTCTTGTCCACCAGAACCATAGTGTGGGAATTTAATTTGCAGTAATTGGCAGTATTCACAAGCCGAAAGCCAATGAGGGATCAATCCCTTGTGGCTGCACAAGCAACTTCAAGTGCTTGGCTGGGTAGCCTTCAGCTGAATTTATATTTATTCATTAAGGGTTTCAGCTTAGCTACAGAGTTTACCCACATAGCCGCCACAGCTACACCGTAGGCTACGCCACAGCCGACCCATGTCTTTTAACTGCCGCACATGGCCTGTAATAGCTGTGAATAGTTAGTTTGGGCTACTTTTGTTTTCTCCTACAAGTTCCTGATGCCGGTGGGGACTGTTGATAGTAATGACAACATTAGGGGAGTTGCAAAGCAGTGTTCTTCTTTTCAGCAAACTTTTGTCTGTGTGGGATCATTGTTCTCTTTCACGGTGAATGAATGGACAGAGATTGCATGGCAGCTGTCTCAAGGTTCCCGTTCACTAAGTGAATGAGGCAATGTAATCTCAATCACTGCGAAGATACATTTTTTCGAACATTGCAGGGTTGCAAGGTGACAAGTTCCATAACGCCAAAAGACAAGAACTCGTCATTCCAACTCTTAAGAGTTTGTAAAGGATGCTTTTCAGACACATGCACACACTAACTACCTTTGGAAAAGCTTTATTTTTGGGACCAACAGCCTTGGCCTGAATCAAGGAAGTTCTTCCTGTTTGTTGCACAGGAATCACACTGGAGAGAAATATTCCTGGTAACTGTGCAAATTCAGCACCATTGGGGTAAAGAGTTGACTTCTTTGACCAAGTTTTTTCCCTGATGTTTGTGATCTCTCTTCTGGTGAAATAACCCTGAACACACAAAAGTAAAAATCAGTAACAGCCAATTTTTTTTAATTTTTTTTTTGACATGTCATTTGACATGTTATAAACAGCTTGGCAGGCCATGGCAGCTGTTGATGACTACAAATCCATTGATTAAGCTAAGTCATTAAAACCGTGTTGGGCTGGAAGTCACTTTGCTATTTTGCTGCTTCATTAATCTTCATTTATCTATTTTACTGCTTCATTTATCTGACAGAGTTGACAAAATGTTACAAAATAAACATGTTATGGTTGAGACACATTTGATGGTATATATTGTTTAATGATTTTATTGAAAAATAGAAAGCTTACCAGTGCAGAAATCTGACAAAGTTGACAGAAATCTGGAACACAGCTTTAAAGATGTAAATGTATAAATTGTTTGAAGTTGTCTGGGGGATGGGTGTTTTCTTGCATAAAGCAAGTTTAGAAATTAAACAAATTAAAACAAACAGAACAAATATAAATACATTTTCACCAAAAACTTGGAATTAGAGAATTGGTATTAATCATTTTTAAAGTTTTTGTTTGTTTTTTTGTTTTATTTTGTTTTTGTTTTTGTTTTTTGTTAGGATGCATTTTGTCCAAGTTCTCAAGACTGGGAGACAGTGACATATGTATATATTTATATACACTTAATGCCTATACCCAGGAAAAAAATCCAGCTGTGCATTTTTTGAATTTGCATCCGGGAAAAGTAAACTGCTGCAACAAGAAAGTAATAATAATATAGTCAACATCTTAACATTAAACTCTCATTGGTGAACATTGTCCATTAATTTTGACTGCATTTGAGTACCAGACATCATCAGTGTAAACCTGTCCGCCTCCTCTCATCCTGCCAGAGTCTTGCATCCTGTCAGCTCGCGACACAGTCTGCCCAGCTATCATGCAGTAGTTTGGAGCAGGTCTCTCTGTGTGGGTACAACAGTCTCTGATTTCCTGTTGCTTTGCCAGCCTGAGTCCCGTTTTGTCTGTTTCATTTTTCTTACCGGACATTAGCCAGAAGCAGCCTTAAGTCCAAGCTTGGTGAGCATGACTGTTATGCTGGCTCTCTTACCTCTCCTCCTGGGGCATTTGGTCCGGCTGGGTGGTGATCCACTCAAAGTCCACTGCACTTAATCCAATCCGTGCACTTCCTTTTCCATAAGCGTTTCAGCAATAAAGCTGAAAAAATAGATGTAATCAAAAATGTATCAAAGTTGGAAGGTGCTACCAGCTGCTGTTGCCATGTTTAGCATAAATTGCACCCATGTGTCTTTAGGCTAGGGATACCCAACTTAATTTGCTGAAGGGCAACATTAGAGAAAACGACAGGAGGCCAGGGGCCTCTTTAATAAACAAACATTAATCATATTGCCCTAAATAATGCCCATAATTTTTGTTTTCAAATGAACTAACTTATTAATTTACCTCATTAACTAAATTAAGTTTGTGAAATGATAGACGCTGTGCCTATATTACAGATAAATCTGATATTTTCCTCCATTTAATAGGTCCAACTGCATTTTAGTTGTGTGGGGTTACATTTGAAGCCGTTTATACAACATTAAACATAGCAGCCTGGAACCTCTTCCATCATATTATCAGTTCGTCAGCCAAGAGACTTTTCGAAATATTTACTAATCTAGGGGTTTGCAACCTTTACTCTCAAAAGAGCCATTTTGGGCTAAAAAGCCCCAAAAGAATCTGTCTGGAGCCATAACTACTAAATTCTCTATCTCTCTGAGACTTTTCTCTCTCTTTTTTTTTTTTTTTTTTTTTTTTTTTTTTTTGCTTTCCTTTTTTT
>JAJHUR010111816.1:0-11311 GCA_027495735.1 Lutjanus campechanus | reverse complement strand
CAAAAGATCGTAAAATAAAAATAAATGTTATGCAACAATGAGGTAAATAATCCATAAAATGGGCCTAAACTAAGATAATACAATGGTTTTCGTAATATTTATATCTCCATTAACAAAGAAAATACTTACATTTGTAGCTCGCCTTCTAGCCCTTGCTCCCAAGGGTGGTGTCGGAGAATCTCAGTATTGAGGGCTATACAGCCCTCAAACTTGCCCCTCAACTTAACGTTCTGAGAATCGGGACAGCACTTGCACTTCGCGGGAGTGCGCATTTTTGAGATTGAGGGTTAAGATTGAGGGTTAAGTCAGGAATTGGAATTCACCCTTGGATTACACCACACAAGCAGGATGGAGACATTTTGTGTTTGTTTTGTGTTCTATTTTTAACGTTTTATCCGCGGTCACCGATCTCTGCCATTGTACTGGATGAGGCTGCTACCCTGTTTCTCCTAAAACTACTCCAGGATTGTTTGGTGAACTGAAGACCTTCACTTATCATCACATCGGTATAGTGGTGAGTACATACTGAGTGGCTTATTCTCACAGGGTGGAGTATCGCTTTAAGATAAGAATACGAAAATGTTCTTAGATGAGGCCCATTGTCTAGCTTACAATGCGTTGTGTCTAATATACATTTAGCCTTCTTATACAACTCTCACTGGGTTATGTAGGAGTAATGCAAGTAATGTGTACACAGGAAATGAGCACCCTTATTCCATAGATTCTTGCTGAAGGACTGCAGATACCAACACATCATTTGGCTGAACAGAGATGATTTATAGATGTATCATATGGCTAATAGACGGCTTTTATAGGTGGAAGAAGCAAGGAGACCTCGGCTATGGAGCAGATATGACAAGCCAATTATTTATTTTCTACCTCCAAATAATATAATAATATATTTTTATTTCCCATCAATAAAAAAAAATAGTTGCTTCAGATCATTTTATTCATGATGATGGTATTGTAAATCATACTGTCTCGATTTCTAGATACCTTGTTAGACCATAATACCTTGATACTGCCAAGCCCAGCCTACTTATCCTCTGTGCCAACTCTCTACAGTTTGGATGTGTCAGTGTTATGATGTAAAGCCAGACGGTTCTCACTTTCAGCATTTCAGAGTTTTATCCCATTTTGTAAAGCTTCATTAGACACACACGTGTTGCAGTCTCTTAGTAACACTGTGTTTTCAATGGTGCTTCATGGATTCAACCAAACAACATGGAGAGCTGGGGGACCATACCGAAGCCCTCATTGTTCATGTAAAAAACACTTAGAACACAATCAACAGCTGCAATCAAAAACATGATGAAATCTTTTTTCTCCCTATTGTTGCGAGCCTGACAAGTACCCCGTGAATACGAGCACAGACTTTCAATAGCAGGGGTGAAGTGGCTTTTTTAGAGGCGGCACAATTATCCAATAAATCAACCTATAAAAGACAACACAGGGTGTCAATTAGCCTGTGTAATTGAATAATTACTGGCCAGAGAGCTCAGGCACAGTCACTGCAGAAGCCGTTCTCCAAATGTCAAAAAGCAATTGAAATAAATTACACATCTCTCAGATCACTCCAGCGATTAGGACGGCCATAACAATTCCCTCCGTTTACCTGCAATAGTTCCCTCACATGGGTATACCACCACACACACACACACACACACACACACACACACAGACAGACACACGCACGCACACACACACACACACAACTCCTCCAGCTGCTAGACACTCTGGGCCCTTTTTAGGCGATCTATAGCACGTTTTAAAGTGCAGCATGGTGCACATGTCCAACTCCTCTTCTGCCAGTTAAACGATGGCAATCTGGGTGAAATGTGAGGAGCAAGACACAAAGAGATTTTTTTTTTTTTTAATAATATTTTTATAGTTTGTTTTTTAAAACTTAAAGTTGCAGTAGCAGTATAAATGCATAACAATACAAGTGCAAGTCACATTTGCATTGTACTATATCCCACCCTTCCCAGCACCCATTTCACCTTCATCCATCTGATAATGTCAAGAATTTATAGGTTACACTGGTAGTTTATATAAAAAAAATATGAAAGTAGAAAAGGAAGAGCAAAATGAAAAAAAGAGAAACTAATTTTTTTTTAAAAACAGAACAAAAACAAAATCAACCTAATATAAAAAGCCCCCCTCTTTTGGGAGTAACAAATTAAACCAACCAGAATGTCATCTGCCATTCCCTTTAAGAGCCAGAGCCACACAGCTAAAGTCTGTCAAGATAAGTGAAGTTTACAGCAGTGTTCGTTTCACTGAGGGACAGATATGTGGTCCTCTGCTAGTGGACGCTCTACCCCCACACTGTAAAAACGAAAAAGTTGAGAAAACTCCAAATTTCAAGGCAATAGACTGCAATAGATTTTTGAGTTTTGAGCCCAACTCAAATTTTGGAAACAAGTTTTACCAACTACTGACTTTTTGTTGAGATCATTTACTTTTCTTCTTGACATAAACCCTAAAGCTTTGAATTTTAGAAACTCAAGACATTGTATTTAAAATAAAGTGAGTAAATTCATTGAAGTGAAAGTCAATGTTAAAATTTTAATATTTCAAATTTAAACTGAAAAAAGTTTATTTCAAGAAGAAAAGTAAATTATCTCAACTAAAGATTGTAGGTCAGCAACACTTTAAATTTTAAGTCATCTCAGCTACTTTTTTTCACAGTGCATCTCCCAATCCTCTGTCCCATCATCTGAACTCAGCTGGACTCCACTGCAGATACTCCCTGAAGCTGAGCTGATCGTCTTAGTGTCGTTATTCCCACTGCTGGGAAACACCTCACACCCAGGAGCTTTGCTTCCATCTTCAGAAGCTGCAGACTTTGTAATCTACACTGAACATTTAATTAATTGTAATCTACACTGTACATTTACTGCCAGAGTGACAACTTCACTGCTCACCTTTTCATCAGTTCAGCACACGTTCACAGTCTTCCACTCAGTCTCTCTGACACTTGCTCAACTAAAATGACACCATGAGTATGCTCAGTGCAGTGTCTAATCTACAGAGTTTGCTCACTTGCCTTTATCAAAAGTATCCCTCTGAAGGACATTTCTACCAGTTGTTTGTGTTCTTACTTTTAGTTTTACGTCTTTTATGTTGTTTTTTGTCTTGATATGCCTTTTTTGTCGTATGTTTTTATGTTGCTTTGTCTTTTACACCATTTTCAAGTCATTGTCAAGTCTGTTGTGCTTGATATGCATTGATGGATACACCCAGAAATCATATTTTTTTTGTGTTAATGTACAGTACCATCCATTTAGGTTAAAACCAGTCTCGATGTTGTAATGATGGTGTAATAATTCTGCTGAGATGCATTAAAAACTCAAGTAACAAATCTGTGAAAATGTAATGAGTAGAAAGTACAGACATTTTTAGTTCAAATGTAGGGAGGAAAAGTAAAAAGTTGTCGGAAAAATAAATAAAGTATTGTAAGTTGATAACGCTAACGCTAAATAAAGTTAAGTACAGAAACAAAATAATAGTACTTAGTTACTCCCCACCTCTGTAAAATAGTTTGGAGAAACTCTCCAGCCTGTCTGACTGCTGATGTTTCAGTGACTGAAATGATGTTCAAAACTCCAAAATAAAAACCAAATTGTAGGAAGTTAAGCAGACCATATGTAATGACATTCAACTCTTTTTGTTTAGTTGTGATGAAAAGCTTTTCATTCAGTGTTGTGTTCATATTCATAAAGACATAGTGTTAACTGTGAGAAGCCTGTGTAAACAGTACTGGAGCAGCAGTGGAATTTTCCCCTCACATAACCTAATTAGAGATCACATCAGGGTTGTTAGGTGAATGGTTTATTCATTATCCAGAGGTACATTTAATGGGCCAAACTCATTTAGACGCTCATTATCAAACTTGGCAACAGATCATATTATGGTGCCGTTTTGATCTTTCTGAAGGACAGAAGTGTAAAGAAAAGCAGCGAGAGGCGAGTGCAGTGAAAACTAACAACGTGCCAGATCGGTGCTTTGATTAAACATTGAAGGATCGCCTCTCACAAAGAACACTGTCGTCTCTCTGCTCCGTTTCCATGGACTCCCATGAGCCTCCTGCCCCCCACCCATTGTCCAGCCGGCACTGCCGCCACACCCTCCAGCCAGGGTTAACCTCACCTTATTGGCCGGAGCAACCTTTTGATGCTTTCACTGGTGCCAACAGTGAAGAGGTGGATGTGGAAGCTTCACTGTCTTCAGTCTGATGCCTAATGAGCAAACATGGGTGGGGACTGGCTTTTGATTGGCAGCCTAAACTAAATATGGAATATCAAGGTCATCCTTAATAAGATGCTGTTGATTCATGTTTGTCATGGATCCACTGGGTCTGCACAGATGATGTCCCATGATAGTGTGTGTGCTCATATTTTGAAGAAAATGGGATTTAAAAAAGGATATGAATAAAACAATGAGTGGTAGGCACAAAGTATTGCTTCATGGGTATTTTTTCCATGTTCCATTTGTTTGATATGCATAATCATGTCACCATGATTGGCTAACCCTAGAGGAAGAAAAGAGTGACAGACTTGGAAAAGCAGCAAAGGAAAGGAATAAAAGTTCTGTTGCAGTGAATTTGTCAGTGACACAGCGGAGTGATCTGCAGCGCTGGGTTTCAAATAATGAAGGAAAATCAGCACAAGTGCCAAATACAGTGGATTTCAATCCAACTGCAGGGTGATTAATGTGAGACTGACATTACGAATAAAGATTTGTCTATATCTTTCTTATAGTCCATGAATCCCAACAATGTACACAGACCAACACATTGTTGGTCAGCAATGGACAGCACTTCCTTTTGCTGTCTGTTACTCTCAGCTCCAAGCCCACTGGTTCCTACTGAAGGTGACTGTAAATAAAGATGCTTCTTCCCACTGTACAAAAATGAAGTTCAAATATCCTGCTGCCATCTTGTTCTGGTGATATCATTTGGAGCCAAAGTCTATTCAGTAGTGATCAGGGTTGGGGCCACAGTATTGAGGTCCCACCCACACAGCAGGCTGACTCAACTCAGCTGTCAATCATGACATGAAACCCCCTTTTATAGCATCAAATAACTACTTAAAACCAAACTGATGAGAAAAATGAACACTTGAATAGACAGCAGCGTGATAAGAACTACCCAAAATCATGGCTGGAATTAACTCATTACAAATACTCAAATTACTGTAATTAAGTAGTTTTTTTGGAGTACTGTACTTGTGCTTTTATGAGTAGACTGTAAACTGAACACTGCATCAGCAGGTTTGATTGATTTGAATGATTAATGATTATTTGATTAATCGGCATCAAGAATTTAACCAATTAAAACTGTATTAATGGATATTTAATCTATATTCCAGAAATAGCAATAACTGCACCTCATTCAACATTGTTTTGTCTGGTGGAGTCATTTGTTGAATGAGGAAACTAAAACTTGAAAATGAGAAAAAAAAAAAAAAGATGACAGCCATAATTTTATGGTAAATACATGGTAATTTTTGATAATTTGATAAAAATAGGATCAACAAGTTGATCAAGAGAGCTGGCTCAGTTATCGGTCTTACCCCAGACTCACTTGAGGTCACTGTGGAGAAGAGAATGAGGTCAAAGGTCAAAATGGTTCTGCTCTTTGAGGGCCACCCACTCCACAGTGTTTTTAAAGGACTTACTAGCTCTTTCAGTGAGTGACTGGTGATGCCTCGGTGCTCAACTGAGCGACTGAGAAGATCTTTTGTTCCTGCAGCTGTCCGATATTTTAATGAACACTGTTAACTGTCCTGCTGCGGGTTTTTTATGTTGTTATGTATTCATCTGTTTATTTATCTATCATCATGCTATTATGTTATTGATTATGTCTTGACGGGCCTTTATCATGTCTCAGTGGCTCTTAATCACACTTTAATGTCTCCTGTATATCTGTTGTGTGTCATGTTTGTGCTGTTTGTCGGCTGTATGGATTTTGACCTGGTGGCAAACCAGTTTCCCTATTGGGATTAATAAATCTTTCTAATCTAATCTAATCTAATCTAATCTAATTACCATGTAATATATTTGAAATTACCCCCAAATTTCATGGTAATATGTGAGTTGTTTTTATACAAGTAGGTGGTAATCCCATTTCACATATTTGAACTTTCTTTTAAATGAACTGCAAACTTCAAATTTTATGTTACTTGGTAATTATCACCCACTACATGAAGACTGTACTTGCTAGTTATCACATAATTAACTATGAAATTTGTGGGTAATTTCTTAGAAATTTCAAATATATTACTTGGTAATTATCACGTATATACCATGAAATTATGAGACCAAAGTAATTAATACTCTGAGTAGACTAGTACCCTTTCCACCACTGCCTAAAATAACAGAAACCATCTTTAGGAAACATTTAATTGACATGTACTTTGGATATTTTTAGTTCGGCCCATGTCTCATCTGCTAACACGGAGGCAGAGGTGCTTCTAGAGGGGGGGCTCCAGAGGGGCACTGAAATCTGATTGGCCACTCCAAGTTTTCTTTTGTATGTAGCCTACTTTTTCAATTCTTTAAGGCTGCAATAATATAATATTTTTGGACAGTTGGGGGCAGCGTAACAAACTAGAAACTAAACAAATGACATATTATCACCTTATAAAAATGCTATGCTGAATTCTATTAGAGGGAACTTTAATACTGTGTTGATTTTAAGGGCCCTGTGGACAAAAGTGGTAGTATTTCCAGGATAATAACCACAAAATATAACGTAAAAAATAAATAAAATTTTACTCCTGCTTCTTTTTAACTGGTGAACATAGTGCACACTGTAACTTTGAATGGGAAAAAGTGAACATGGCCTCTTCTGTAAAATGTTTCATACAGTATGGTCTGGTTTGCTTCTTTAGGTCATACAAGCATCACTATTAAACTGAAACTTGTTTCCTACCCAGTTAAAAACTCTTTGTAGTACAATTAAACAAGCAATTATGAACAGACTATTTCCACATTGAGCAGGCACAGTGCAACATTATCATCAAAGTCCAATATTCACCCTCCTTTTTCTGGTTTTCTGGTTCAGTGTATACCAGCTCCTGGGGGAAATATCTGCCTCTGTCGCTGCTAAATGCTCCACTATGGTCTGTAACAGTGTCTGCTTGCTGCTGGACAGGTATGTACAGTTGGTTTATCAGTTTAATAATTGAAAGAAAACCGTTACCTGCTACCACTGGAAACTTTCATATGGTACCTGGTGGCCTTCGTCAGCAGAGGAAGTTTGCTCAGTTGTCATGGAGATGATTCAGGCTTATTTTGGTATCATTATCAAAACCCAGGCATCCTATCTGCGCTACTATTGTGAAATTTTTAACACTACTCAGCTCCATACACATATACAGTATACAGTGTAGTTTCATTTAAAGAAAAAGGCTCAGTAATTTCCAAAAAACTGTACTTTTTATCCAACCATTTCTCCAACAGGAGGAGAAGGTGCATTGTTGATGGCTAAATCAACATTTGGTGTTTTTGCAAGTATTTCTGGCAGCAGGATGGTGTATGTGGGATTAAGTCAAAATAAATTACAGTGTGTGTGTGTGTGTGTGTGTGTGTGTGTGTGTGTGTGTGTGTGTGTTCATAGTATTGAGGGACATATCAGCCAGTGTAACAGTTTGTATATGTTTTTAAAGGGACAGTTCACCCCAAAATATTAACAACATCTTCTTCTTCCTCTCACCTGTAGTGATAGTTTGGGTGTGAGTTGCAAATTTTTTACAGATATTGGGTGTAGTGTCTGCTTTGTCTCTAATATAATTGAACTAGATGGGACTCAGTTTGTGGTGTTTAAAGAACCATAAATATACATTTGAAAAGCTCAGCAGCGATGCCTGTTTCCAGAAATAATGGCCCTGTCACTCAAAATAATCCACATACCTCGATGTGGGCAGTTTCATGTAGGAACTATTTTCTTTTTCAAACTAGACCCACCAACCGTATCACTGTGCTAGCCAGGTCACATTCTCATCCAGCTTGTTGATAACTGGCCCTGCTTTGTCACGTCCAGTGTGCAAAATACCCAGTGGTCCTCCCATCTGTTCCAGTGTTCCAGTGTTCTGCTGAGGTCTATTTTCGTATTTCACACTATGTACACATCCCTCAGCATCTCATAGTCAGGTACAAGGTACTCTTTAGTGGTTGTATGAGCTGCTGTCTGAAAGGTGAAACATGAAATGGTCACAGCTTGGTTAGGTTTAAGCAACAAAACTATTTGGTTAGGTTTAGGGGAAAAAAACATGTTTTGGATAAAATAAGTACGTTGCAATTTGTATGTTATGTGACGTCAGTGAAGCAAGTCACAAGACGGAAGACACATGACTCATGTCATGTTATGCACCTTGACATTTATTCATGTTTGTCTGTGTGTGTCTGTATGAGCTGCTGTGGGCATGACATAAAGTTATTATTTGTTGACTTGGGAATGAGTGCAGGCTCTTGATGCACACTTCCTGCTGCACTGTGATTAGGGCTGGGTATCGGTACTCAATACTTTATAGTTATTGATTGAAATAACCCAGTACCAAGTAATATAAAAATTCCTCCAGTCCAACAATACCTGCATTCAATCCTTTTGGTACCCAGTGGGGCTGTGTACTGGAAAGAATTTGGCGATACAATCACGATACAGGAATTATGATTAAATACATTATACAAAAAGAGTATTAGTTACTTTTAATCAGTGATGTCACCGTCGCCTCTCCAAACTAGGCAGACAAAACAACATCAGATGAGGTTCCAATACTGCCATGACTATTGATTAAATATCCATGAATACATTTTTCATTAGTTAAACTCTTAACAGCGATTAATTGATTAATGATCAATCATTAACATCCTTACTCTAAATGTGTTGCCAGAGCATTTTGTTTTGTTTTCCGTCCATATGTCAGTTTTCATTGGCCCGTTTGTGATCAGATCACCTTATTCAGTACTAAAATCCATTCAACTATGATTTTAAAAGTAACTAAGTTGATTTCATCTTGTAATGCATACTTAGGAACAGGTAAATGTACAGGCTTGAAAATGTGCTGATTGAAGTTCACAAAAAGCTACTTAATTACAGTCATTTGAGTAGTAAACAAAACATTAGCAGTCATAGCAAGGTTTGTCGTAGGCAACTGGACTTGATAGAGTTCTTGAAGACGTTTCACCTCTCATCCAAGAAGCTTCTTCAGTTCTGTGGATCTTCTTCTTGGATGAGAGGCGAAACGTCTTCAAGAACTCTATCAAGTCCAGTTGCCTACGACAAACCTTGCCATGAATTTATTTATTTTATTTATTTATTTATTTGAAAGGGACAGTACACATTAATGAACATCAGTATGTAAATACAAATGTAAATGTGTCAGAATTAGCAAGCCTGCTAATTTACATCCGTAAGTAATAGTACACAAAGAGTTAAACAGTAATTCACGTTAAAATACCCATTCATACATAGACATAAAGTGCAGTGTGAGTTCTATAAAGTGCCGGGTGTAAAGTGCCAGTTGTTAAAGTGCAAGTGCATGGATAAATAGATCCAGATGTGGTGGCCAGGGATGGGAATCGAAAACCGGTTCTTGTTGAGAACCGGTTCCCTGTGTTTCAATTCCATGGCATTGTTTGCCAATTTTGTGAACGATTCCCTTATCGATTCCAGTGGGCGCAAATGATGTCACCGTTCAGATCGCTCTCCGCGGATCACGGCACGCATCCAACGTGTGAGCATCATAGTTTTACTGTCACTGTTACTTTTGTTATATTACCCGAATTCTCAGTGAAGAGACAGGGCAGATGTTGCTGTGTGCAGCGCATCTCTGTGAACAGCGACTGATTTCACGTCCGTCACGTCGTCTTGAGTGAAATCCAGACCATGACTTTTTTCATTGATGTAACTATGCTTTCGTCATAGAAACAGATCATAAGACTGTGATAGTTATTGAAACTTTGGTGATATCAGCTGTCTTAACTTCTATACAGATCCTCTCTGCTCCGGTGCAGCTCTGTCTCACCCTGTCTGTGACACAGTGCGTCTGTGTGCTGATTTATTACCCGTAACTTCTAACCAATCAGATGTGCTGTAGGCGGGACATTGAGCCAGCGTAGTTCTGTATGATCTAATGTATGTATAGTATATACATAGAACAGTCCTGTATAAGTTTGAAGTTTTTAATATTATAACGATTACCATTACTATTATCATTATTATTACATTACATATGGTGATCATTACAGACAGACAGAGATCAAAGCAAAGTGCATGTTTAAAATAATTTAACTCTAATCCCACCACTTTTTTGTTTTTTGATGATCCAAAAAAAATTATCTGACCTGTTTGTTCTCCTTTTTTCCAAATGAGAATCGATAAGAGAATCAATAAAGAACCGAATCGTTAAGCAGAATCGAAAATGGAATCGGAATCGAAAAAATCTTATCAATTCCCATCCCTAGTGGTAGCCCACTCCTGCCGCTTAGAGTGGACCAAGACATTGGATACTTAGCAACAGGTAAACAGTCCCATTCACAATTTATGTACACAAAGACAATATCACAGTGCAGTACAGAAGGATGAGGCAGGTGCAATGCATGCACACATACGTATATGTAGGCATGCACCGCACATAACAACAACAACAAAGACAGTGCAAAGCATGGCGGACAGTCACAGAGCATGGTACATACGTATATGCATCGTGCTCTGTGAGAGGCCCGCCTAGCCATGATTACAGTGTTGGTTTGTTTTAAGCCAGTTTTTGAGGTGGGCCTTAAAGGTGCTGTAGGTAGGGCATTCCCTTATTATACACGGTGTGTTGTTCCAGATGTTACTACCCTTAACTGACAGAACAGATTGTCCAAAAGTCGTGTGTCTGTAAGGTACCTCGCAATCTCCTCTGACATTGGCTCTGGTGGTTCTGCCACTGGTAACTTTAAGTTTTATATATTCTTTTAGTGGGGGAGGTGCAAGTCCATTGAGTGTTTTGTAAATAATACAGGCATACTTAAAAACTTTAAAATTTTCAAAACTCTAGAGGTTGTATTTCTCAAGGATATGGCAGTGGTGATGAGAGATCGGTTTTCTGTCAAAGATTTTTAGGGCCCTTTTATATAATGATTCTATTGGTTTAATTGTGGTTATCCCAGTGAGAGACCAGTTTGTAAAACAATATTCAATGTGGGAAAAAATCATAGCATGCATAAACATTCTGGCCGCATTTACTGTCAGTGATGGCCTAATCTGCTTGAAGTTAAGTAGATTGAATTTGATTGTTTTTGAAATCTTTTTAACATGATT
>JAJHUR010111815.1:0-19293 GCA_027495735.1 Lutjanus campechanus | reverse complement strand
TGCAAACACCAAACATCAGTATCACACCAGTAGTTGACAGATGTTTGACGATATCAACATGCTCACTCACTTGGGAGAGACCTGTTGCATGGATTGATTGACTAAATCCATGTTCTGACATCAACTTCACTGTAAAACAAGAGACCACCATTTTATTACTCACATAACTAAAAGCCTATTAAAATGCCTGTCATACTGTGGGTTGTGCCATCACTAGTATTCATTGTGTCATGACGGAAGAGGAGAAATTTCACTTTTGCCTACTGACACATCTGATCTGCTCTTCAACAGGAATAAAGCTTTTGTCAACAACAACAACAACAAAAATCTTGGTTGACTGAAATTCTACCTACTCTTAAAAAACTCAGTTGGTCATGGGTGGAAAAATTGTTTTTTTTGTTTTGTTTTTTTGTTTCTAGATTAACTAAATCAGCCACAGTGCACTAAGTGCACTCTACCTGAGAGACTAAATGGGTGCTAATCAAAGTTACACGATGCTGCAAAGCAAATAAATTCCTGCAGTTTGACCATTTCTTTTTCCACACAAATCTCATTACTTTCAGAGCATGTCTATCAAGTCAATTTAGCGTTACGTACAGCAACGACATAAATACAAACACACCAGCAACGAAGATCAGACCAGATTCCATTTACAAACAAAGCTCAGTACTAACTCAGCTTGTACTGCAGTATAAACTAATATATAAGTCGACAGATACTGTTGTGTAATATTGGCCTATCACAGCTATATCGGTATAAACTGGTATTAGCATATATATTGTCTGATATATGCCTATATGAAAGCTATTTTTTTAATAGAACATAACACAAATTGCTTTTATTTGTTAGCTTTATAGTCAGTGTTCTGTGTATATTTGATCCCTTTTTCTTAATTTAGGTTTAATATACATACACAGTATACTTTCCTATTTTTTATAAGTATTTATAATTATTACAAAATACAATTTACAAGTTTACCGTTTCAGTGCCTGATATTTTGGACAATAAAGTTTTATTGTTAAACTGTAAAATATCCTGTTTGTACTACATATTTTTGTCACAAGTGTTAACTACTTTTGAGGGATCATTGCAAAAAATGTGTGTTTATGTATATATCTTATACTGATTATTTCCTTGGTTGATCGATTGGTCGTTTGGTCCATAAAATGTCAGGAAATGGTGAAAAATGGTATTCTGTTTTCAAAGCACAACATGATATTCTCAAATGTCTTGTTCTGTTCATAAACCAAAGATATTCACTTTATTGTCATAGAAAACTGAATTTAAGAATTTTGATTGATTTTGAAACTATTTTGATTAATCGATTATCAAAATAGTTGCCAATTAATTTACTAGTCGGTTAATCGTTTACTAGTCGGTTAATCGTTTCAGCTCTACTATATTCTATACAGTATATCATATTCTGTATAAAGAATCTCTGCTGATATATTGATTTTTTTTACTCCCTGATATTGGTATCAGCATTGGCACAAAAAATCCAATATCGTCCAGGCCTGAATACAAACATTTACAAAAAGCAATATGAAAAACCGTTATAGGCATCTGACTTACTCAAGATAACCAGAGTGCTTCAAATGAGTCTTAATGTTCACACAGTTTCTCTTAATTGTCCCTAAATATTATAACATCAGTCCATCATCGCCCCAGCCTGCAGAAACAACCTCGTTAGTCAAACAGCATGCTACACCAAGTTCAACAGGCTCACCTACAAAATAAATGCTAAAACAACATAAAACAAACTTACAACTTTAGAGTTTGAAGTCAGGTCACAGACAGCCGGTATCAATGCATTATTGAGCTTGACCTGTTACCGGCCCTCATTGATAAAGCAGTCTGGCGAAGTAAAATCCACCCACATGTTGTCATCAAAAATAACCTTTTTATTCACTCAGGTCTTCTGTCCTCTGAGGGTATTCAGCCATGATACGCAAGACTTCAAACTGTAGGAAGTAAAACATACTCAGTTCAAATGGAACTGTGAACTGTGCAGAGAGGAGGTGAACACGGGTTCTTCACTTTGCTGCAAGCTGACGAAATTTATCCATCAATCACTGAGCCTAAAACAAACAATGGAGGTTTACACCTCATGGATATTTTTGTATTTTATATTCAATTTTAAAATTATTATTATTAATTTGATTAATTAAATACAATTTTATTCAATATTCAGGCCTAATTACATAATTCATTTAAAGGTTTTTATATAGCTTGAATATGTCTGTACGTATTGTCATTTTAACTAACATTACTAGTCATAATTATTAAGAATGTAAATATTACATAATAATGGTCTGTAAATAATTGACATAATATTTCATAATAATCTGAAGATCTGCATTATATTAATCTCTTTAGTAATGATACAGTCCATCTTGTAAATTAAATAGATCACATTTATTACATTTCTTTCCATTTCCTTAGAACATAGAAGTTTTGTAATGGTATCAGTTTTTGTTTTGTTGGTTTTGTTTCATTCAATATTTTCTTTCAGTTAAAAAAAATAAATAAAAAATCCTCTAGCAGCGTAGACCAAAACATGACATATGCAGACACCACGTCTGTATAGGTCATGCACCCTGAAAATAATCTAAGCACTTTTTTCCTTATTAAAGTAACACCAGCAACTGTCTGACCTATGAGAATTTGGTTGGATGAGAGACCAAATAACCACAAGTCGACAGCCCTACACAAAAACAAGTTTTCTCTAATATTTTAGAATAGAGCTGAAAGAAGGTTAACAATTATTTTGATATTTTTTTCCCTCTTTTCGCTGATGCGAACTGAATACATTTGGGTTAATCTGACAAAACAAAACATTAGAGGAGATCGTCTTAGACTGTTTCATGGTATTTTATAGACTAAACAAGTAATCGACTGACGGAGAAAATAACTTCAGGATAAATAAAATAATGTCAGAATAATGTAAATGCTGGTAATTGGTAGCCCTAATGTGGAATTGTTTATCCATCCTGCAGTGAAAAATGCATTAGTACAATATATGTTTTTCATCATGAATTGTCTCTGCCAATGTTGGCACAAAATAAGGATTACATTCTCTCAGGACTTGAGTCTTTTGAGAAATACTTTTCTTTTTCTGTCAAGAGAAAGGATAGACATTTTCTGTGTTCCATTGTCTGCTATTATGGTGGAGTGGCATTTTAAGAGTCAATTCTGTGCTGGAGTTAGAGTCGAAGCTAAGATGGCAGCATTAAAATTACACTGGCATCACTGCAAGTCATGAACTGAGACTCTGCAGCTGCGTCCCAAATCTCCCTAGCAACCACAGATGGTATTGTCACGAAGGTCCACAAGCTGTAGACAAATAAAGGTTTAACACGTAACAGCCAGGCAGGAAAACAGGACTTAACTGCAAATAGATGTGATGTGGGTGCACTTATTCACACACACATACAGCTACTGGCACAGGCACGTGGAAGTATCTTCAGTTTAAGGTCCTTTAGCTCCATATCTGCACCAAAGCACAACATGAGTGTCATCCCAGGTTATCTGAAAAGTTAGGTAACTAACAAACTGTTATAATGAAAACACAAAATCATCAGCAGTGAAATGACTCTTTTCCAGCAAAAAAAAAAACTGCATAGAAGATAACCATAGTAGACTTTATTCACTTTAACTACAGTACACTGTAAGAGCTGCACTGCCATTGATTACTAGGATGTGAGGACTTTCAATATGGCTTCTATGACTTGAAATTGGGTCCACCCATTCAAGGACAGCCTCCCTACTCTTCATACTAAACAGCTGCTCAAGTTTTCAAATAACTGAACATTTTGCTGTTTTAGCTGTGTGGAATATAACTATCATACAGATAAGGCCGGCTCTAGGTGAGAGGACCAATCTGTATCGTGCTTCGTGACATTTTGATGGAAAAATCATCCACTTTTTCTCTTTTTGTTCAAGAGACCTCGGCTTTTCTTTTGTACAGGCCAAATGTGAGAATTCAAGAGAATTCAAAGCAGAACTCAGTGATCCATCACTGTAAAGCCTGGTTCAGACCAAATGTTCACGTGGCAGGGAGAAGTTGCAGCAGTGTGAACTGGGCCATCACAGCTCGACTCATGTCAGCTGATGGCATCACCTGCAACTCAGCTTGTCAAGTCGTCAACGAGTGGTTTTAGAACGTTTTCTCTTCCAACAGCGAGTCAGTTCATAGCAACTCAGTGAACTGTCAGTAACGGCAGAGTTTTGGATGCAGGAAAGAGAGGATTACTTCATCAATCTGTTTGAGGAACAGTCATGTCTATATGACACAAAAGGGTTAAGCGATATGTTAGAATTTTCCAACCGACCATCGTCAACCCATCTATCAGCAACTGTTGATATCTTTGCCCCACCCACTTCCTACTGTCCTCTCCAGTCTAAGCTGGGAGATGTGCACGAGTGGTGAACTCACCATGTTACGCACACTATGTACGTTCACTGCAACGTTTCTCTCCTTTTCTCTCTTTTCTCTTTTTACTGAACTAAGACAAGCTTAATTGGCTTGTAAACTCCTCATAAAACACACTTGATTCAAACTCGACAGAAAAACATTTAAAACTTACCTACACCTACACTGCCTTTGTTGGTCTGTCCACTCTTCCAGCAACCAACAATTCTAGTTTGGTCAAATAAAATCCTTAATTCACAGCGTGAAAAGAGTGCAAAGAGTCTAACTCTACAGGCTGTCTTCCTCTCACGCCTCACCTAGATCAGCGCACTCATGGTCTGGCTGAGTGTGTGTGCACTGTGCGACTGGATGAGAGGACACCGCAGAGCAGCAGCTGTCACTCTGCAGACCACTACATTAGCTAAATAAAATGACGAATATTGGCCCAGAAACCAGCCAAGAAAACCAACAAGCGATGGATTCAGCCAATTATTGGTGGGGTACACAGTATATTCGTCCAATCGCCCAACCCCATGACACAAGGCTACAGGCCACATTCAGACAGAGTCAGGAGTTATGCAGTTGTTGGGAGGCAGTTGCGATTATTTTGACTGATATTTCAATTGTGACATGACTTGCAATATTAGAGGAAGTATCTACATAATTATTCTCATTTTCATTGAAAAACATATTAAAATAATTATGGTGTAATTATGGTGTTGTTGGGATCTATACCAAACAAAGATGTTATCTTAGGTCTTTAAAATGTGGACTTTGCCATTTCTGCAGCATCACAACATTTAGTTTAAAATGGTATTTTGACATATATTGCCTTTAACTAAAATGTTGTGCCTCCTGCGATTTTAAAACTGCAGTAGGCCATATTGCTATTTTGATAAAATTTTGATTAATTGTTCAGCCTTACGGGGGTGTTTATTTGTACTGAGAGAATAACAGCTGGGACAATCAGGGAATAACATTTTTTTTTCACTGATTCTCCCTAACAGCAATCACTTTCTGGATCATCCACAGATGCGCACTGGAACCCTTGATCTGTGAAACTCTTGCAAGATTAGTCATGTTGTTTCTTCACTGTGCAGAAACTAATAATGTTTTATAACGTGCCAACACTGTGGTTATAACCTGGGTAGGTTTAGGGACAGAAATGCTAGGGTAGGGATTGGGTAAATTTCTTGGTTTCAGTTAAAATGACTCACGAGATCTTTTGGGCCTCTGGGATTCCTTTCTAGTCATGTTGTGTTTCTTTCTGTTGCTGCCTCTGTTCAGCCACACTCACTGTGCAGATACCTTTTATGCTTCTGCTGTTTAATCAATGTTAGAAATCCAACTGTAGCAAGTAACTACCTATCACTGTGCCTATTTATATTTTTTAGATTATAAAAATTATATCCAGCTACAAAAAAGGCCTGAATAGCCATAGTGAGAGATGAAATACAGAGTGCAGTTGCCATGCAGATGATACACCGTGTCGTCTAGTTGCACTGGTGTAAAGTCTCGATGTGAATCTGGGCTTAAGGCAGACAGGGCACAAAGTCAGCCAGCCAAATGCTGGTAAATATGCAAATAGCTGGTAGATTTGCTGGAAGCAGCTAAGGTGATAAAATGAGTAAAAATCACAATATTTTTGACCAAGAACCATGATATTGTGACAACACTGTACAGATGACTATTGGTGCTTTCACAAAATATGAGCTTTTTTGATAAATAATTATCAGTAATGTGTATATAATGAGAAGAAAATTATATCACTTTACTGCAATGCAGCCTTTCAAACCAAGAAAAGACAACACTTAAGCCATATCACGATAGAACGATATCCAAAATCTATCACAATATCCACTCTCATATTGCGATACGATATATTTATCGATATATTGCCCAGCTCTATCACGTGCCATTTGGCCAGTAGACAAAGAAATTCATTTTGCTTTCTGGTGGCACTTTGTTATACATAATATACCACAACTACTTTCTTTTTACTAGAAAAAAATCCAATATGACACTGCTAACAACAAGGTCTGTGGATTAGTATATATATATTTTTTGTCACTTTGAGCATCACAAGACGAGTGCCATCTAGTTCCATTGCATTAGATAGAAGGCAGACATCTCTACAGCCAATATCTCCAAAAATTGGCAACTCACACCAAAACTATCTCGATGGAAAAACAGCACTACAGACCAATGGAAAAACTGTCTTTTTGGTTTAGGGGTGAACTGTTCCTTCAGTAAGATGACACTGACGACTTCCATCTCTAAGGAGTTGTGGAAGATAAATGGGCCACGACTGCTATTTTTTCCTCTTTTATTAAAATAACACTCTCCATAGCAGCTAACACAATACATTTATTTAAATGCCTACATAGCACATACCAGTGTTTTGCTATGCAATAACAATATTCAGTAGGATTATCATCCATCCTGAATGGTTTTATGTATATATTTTCAGGGCCAACAACAGGTATACAGTAGATGGAGGTGGTTTTGGGATACGATGATTCATTGCTGAGAGTCCTGGAGGTGTTACACTGTACGTGCCAAAGTGAACAAAACACTTGATATAGGAGATGCCCACTTGATGCCTACAATAACATACCTGCGCTCACATTTTTAACCTCCAAGCAGAGGTTTAACTGTATTCCTTTTAGTATCTAATACACAGCGCATAGTATTATTTACTCTCTTTACTATCCTTCATAATCATTTTTACTTTTTTTACCTTTATTTTAGTCGTGAAATATCCCTCATTTGGTTGGCTGAGATCACATTTGCTTCTCTTTATGATTCACAATGACTGGCGCATTCTCTCCTAACCCAGACACTTACCCTCTTGTGGACTTGCAGCCTTCAGATCTCAGAAATGTGTCATCCAAGTTCGTAAGCGTTCAGCCCTGTAGTCCAGAGTGCACACAATGGGATTCAGCCTTGGTGTGAGTGACTCACTGTTCGACATTATGCATACTCAACTGGCTGCTACTGCTCATCTTTATTTTGTGGGCCTGAATCCATAAGCAGTAGTGGTGGCTGAAAACTATAGTTTGGGGATTGAATGGGCAGGTTTTGTAAATAATTTAATAAAAAAATACTACTATTGATAATACAAATAATATAAAAATACACCTAGAATAATAACAACAAGATAATCCAGTGGTTCCCAAACTGGGGGCGGGCCCCCCTGAGGTGGGGGGTGGGGGCTGCAGCAAGGGGGTTGTAGATGACCAGGAGAAAAATATAGTAAAACAAAGTTTAATGAATATGATTTATGTAGGAGAAATAAACAATCAGGAGTTTTGCTGATATTATCATGTTAACCTTGATTTAACTCATTTTTATCAGTTGCTTACCCAATTATTGTCTATGATTGATAATAATTGTGGGTTGGGGGTGTGTGTGAACTTTTATCTATGGGCATGCTAGAAAAAGTTTGGGAACCACTGCAATAAACTAAGATGCAAATTCAGCCTATGCTGCTGCACATAGGTGGGTGTAAAGTTTTTCTGCTATAAATAGAACTCAACAACATTTCCATGTCTGTGCTTCAATGAACTGGAAACTGACTGTGAGAGTCATATGCTGAGTCAAGCTATAGTTATGAACACATTTATACATGACAAATGAAATGTTTAGGCAACACAGTGAGAAGCTACTGTACACAAGGTTTTAAAATGTGCTATGGGGCTCACTATATTAATCGTAATTAATTCTTGTAAACAGCACCACATAAACAAGCATGCTCATTTTTTCTCTTGCTATAATGAGCTATATGGCTGCACATCAACAAACAAATGCCCTACAGTGTAGACAGAAAAACCACCACTGACATGCTGAACCATAGGTATAGTGGCATGAGCATACCAAATTAATTAAAGGCAAACTATGCAGGATTTTCCCCAAAAAACAATGCAAATACTCAAAGACAAAAATAATCCCTCTTAATCATGAACCATGACCCAACAGAAGCATCTACATCTGCAGAGGCCCCATCCTCAGCCTGCACCTTCTTATTTTCTCATTATTTTGGTGTGTTTGGGATGCTTTACCAACCCTAAACTTTTGAATTTGACATCTTGGGAGTAAGACTTAACAATCAACTATCTGGTGCATTTACTAAGATCACCTGACAAATCCTACTTATTTTACCTTTAAAGCTGAAGAGTTTTTAATTGGTTAAGTTACATAAGCATACATATTATTCATAATGTCTGTCATAAATACCATAAATTCTCAATTAGTGCCAAAGGGAAGATATTTTTGAGTAAATACCTTGATATCGATATTGCAACAATATTGTAAGGATCACTATTGGCACTTTCACAAAATATCAACAAACTTTTTTGATAACTAATCACAAATAATAGTAATGTGGATATAATAACTGAGTGAGTAAAGACAAATAACAGAAGAGCACTTTACTGTAATGCAGCCTTTTAAACCAGGGAAAGACAATATAACATGCCATAATATAACAATAATCCACAATATAAAGATATCCAAAATGTAAGCTGATATCTAGTCTCAAATCACAATTATTCAGATAACAATACTCTGTGCTATTTGTTACATAACCACATCACAATATTTATTTATTTCTGATAAGGATCCCTTAAATGTGGCTGTTAAACCAGCAATAACAGTTTTTGGTTAATTATTTGAAGGAAGTGGAGACAAGTTGTGAACTTAATGACATACAGTATAATCACCTTTTTAGTTGCATGGTGAACTTCTCAGCTTCTTACTGGCTGCTTAATTTGACATTCAGCCGTTGGAGAGCAACATTAGCATTCATTTAGTTCAATCTCTACCAACTCTTATGAAAAATATCTCACTTTTTAGCCATTGTGTTCACCAGTTATCACTAAATGTAAGTAGAGTACAGTGTACGTTGAGCGCTTCTTCAGGGAAAACAGCTGCGTTCAGTGGCTGAAAACTAAGACATGAGAGCGGTGAAATTGAACCAATACAGTAAAGTTGCAGCTGGACACCTAAACAATGATCTGAAACTCACTATAAAGCTCAATAAAGCTGAGGGGAGCAGCAGGGTCAGGTGATAATTCTCTCCAAGTTCATCAATACAAGCAACCCTTTTCACATTAGCCATGTTTCTATTAATGTATTTTTATGTGCATTTTGAAGTATGAAACAGCAAACATTCAGACCAGCTGTTTGCGTTGTCTTTTTATGCTATGGTGCCAGGTTGTTTCCACTTCCCTGCTACTCTGTTGTCTGTTTCTGGTGTAATCAAGCATGACTACACCAACAAGGCTTTTATTATGCCAATACTTAGTCACTTACAGCAATTAAAAATGTGCACTCTGTATAGGCACAGAATGATCCCCTTCCTGGGTGGTTCAAAGCAAAGTTGTCAATCTGTGTCGATTTCCCATCCTTTTATGCACATCAAAGGTGGCAGGTTGTTTATAAAGAAAACAAACAAAAGAAGATGCTTAAGAGGAGCTCGGCTCGTCATACAAGCAGCTCAAACACCCAATGGTACCATCATCCCAGTGGTTCACTGGGCTTTTACTTACACAAAGTAGTAGCTTTAGCAACATAACAGCCGTAATATACTTGAATTATACTTGTAAGGGATAATGTACAGGCCATAATGCTGAAATAAGGCCTGACAGGGTGATGCAGGACTGAACAGTAACCCTGAAGGGGTTTGTTTCATATTATTGTTGCATTGTTGTATGGCTTTGTTAAATATTTGATTCAGATTGGTCAATTATAGCATTCTAAGGTATGATAATTCTGTACAGCAGAGCTTGTTATGTATAACAGACTATTGTCATAAGAGACCGACCGAGAAACAAATTGGTTGTGCGAACACAGTTCTGATCATAGATTCTGGAGGAACAATAAAATCATTGTCATTTTAAAATTAATATTTTGTTTCACAGGGGCAGGTTATTATTGTGACATAAGCCGCATCCTGTCAGGATTTATTTCACAATAACATGTCCGTGAGTGTTCGCATTTGTCCAGGTCATTGTAATCTCAGGAAAGATTAAGTTGAAAGCAACTGGACTTGTTTAAATGTCTTTTAAAGACCTTTCGCCTCTCATCCAAGAAGCTTTATCAGTTCATGCCTGTCAGACTAGTCTGCGAGCTATCCTGCTCAATGTACACTGTCCCTTACATACTTCTTACAAAAAATGTGACTATAGGCTAATACATAAGCAGACAAAACTGACAGCAGCAATGATACTGTATAAACTGCATCACTTGCACTACTTACAGACATTAAATGACAGAGAAGGGCATGTTGTCGTGGACTTTTGACTGTGGTGCATTACCAATAAAAGCCTTTGGCATTTTAATTTTGAAAGCCATCCAAAGCTATTATTTTCATTGTCAACAAAGTCTCCTGGAAGCAATAGGGATCCTGTTTGACACCTCTTAAATATACTCTAGAGGTAGAGCAGTCATCTTTGCTGACAAGAACAATCATTGCATTTCAATTGAGACTACAATTACTGCAGCATTTAACCCTCTGTTCACTCAATGTACCTTTCACACTCACTGCAACTGCCACATGAAATGTCTCGACATTTCTGACATACTGACATCTGACAGTTTGAGCACTGACACATATAGAGATACACAGTACACACAGTGGCTCACAATGCCTCACAATGCCTACACTACAGAGCAAAGGCACCGAGACATATGCTGTGAAATTATACACTATACATAACATTCTCTAAACCTACAGTTAGACTACTCGTCAGCAGCACAATTGAAAGCTATCATTTCATGCTGTTACTACTTCATTCTCTTTCTACACTTGGGCTGTATGTATAATGCACATGGCTCCACTGCTGGAAAAAATACACAGTGATGGACCCTGGATGTCCAATTTACTTTGAACTTTATGCATCATGTTGCTGGTGTCCTACACAGCGCCACCTGAGAATGTAAACTACTGTAGGTTAGAGTAGAGATGTGACTGATCCAATCCAATATCAGTATCAGAGCCGGATATTGACAGGTATTCATTGGGTATCTGTCTCACAACACCGATCTGCATTGTGATTGAAATGAATCAATGTCACATGCTTGCCATGTATATTTTGGTTGTAAACACCACACGAAGCAGTGCAAATTGAGAGCTGAATGGCTACTTCTCACTTCTACTTGGTGTTTGCATGTAATACAAGGGAAAGGTATTTCAAATGACTGTGCTATGATTAGGGGTGGGGAAAAACTCAATGTGGAAGAAAAAGATTCTGAATCGCATTACAAATATCAAAATAGATTTTCTAAGTGTTAGTTCACAGTGTGATGTTGACGAAGCAAAAGAAAAGGAACTCGGATGTACAGTACTTCATATTTACAAAAGGCAGCAGTTGCAAGCATGTATTGATTTCTTGTGTAAATATCAAGATGCATCAATAAGCATGTTATCATTGCATCGTAACCCTCTGCACTGGAATTGAATTGTAAGGAACCAGGAGATTCCCACCCCTAACTAAAGCTGAGCTTCAGAAAGAAATCATGGTTTAAGAATGAACCAACACAAAAATGACAATTAACAACTTAAGCCACCGTGTTCTGAACAAAAACACATTACAAACTAGAGATGCACCGATTCCAATTTTCTTGGCCAAGTTCGATTTCCGATTTTTTTAAGGGTCTGATCTGCCAATTCTGATTTTGGCCGATTACGAATTTCAGCCTTTCTAAGAAATATAATTAACAGACACAAACATTTTTGTAAACTAAATTGGATGTTCATAATAAAACATTGACTGTTAAATAACATACATTTTCTCCAAAACTACTCCAGATTACAGCCAGGCCTTACTATATTATTATATTAAGATTATGTATGTAATATTATGTATGTGGAGGGAATGTGATCTTGTGAGATTTCATGGGATGCGATTTCATGTGATCTCGTGTGGAAGCAAACTGGAGAGCGACGTGGTGCATCATTTTGCTGTAGTAAAACTTTGCAGTGAGAAAAGCAGAAGCAGAAGTTAAACGAGTCTGGATGAGAAAATGTTTGAGGAGCCGCATCAACACAGGTTGTTTATTCTTCACCCAGAACAGGAGATGAGATTTTAACCATCAGTCTGTGAACAGCAGTCTGCTGCTGGCTAACATTAGCATGAAGAGCTAGAAAGTTTACCGCTGTTTGGTGACACTGTCAGCTGCTCCGTCTTGTAGTAGACTGTGTGTCTTCTCTTTATCCAGTTCTTGGAGTCTGTCGCTAACAATGACTTCATGTGAGCATGTGTCTGAGTGTGTGCTGCTGTGATCAGCGCTGTTACAAGTGTGACGTTACGGTCAGTTTGTCTGCTGCGTGCATGACGTGACTATCATGCAAAGCATGTGTGCAAATATGAGTGGCACAGAATCGGATGTGTGATGCTGACCGGCTGGTCACCGGTCAGGGCCGGTCATGCTGAAAACCTGGTTGGTTCCGGTCTCTGGCCGGTTGATCGCTGCATCCCTATTACAAACACTAACAAATGGCAACACTTGCATTTTAGAACATCAAACACCAAAGCTCTCAGCACTGCATCATGGGAAATTATGCAAATCAGACCACCTCTCAGCTGCACATGTAAATGTCACAAACCATAATCCTACAGCATTTGAAAAATGCCATTACACAAGCTGCATTAAACAAACTACAAAAGCTTTTCAGACTGTGAGTTCAATTTCCACCTTGTGTAATGTTATTACCACTACTACTCCTACTGCTACTACCACTGATATCGATACAGATAGCCGAAATCAAACTTTGAAATCAAAAGTGGATTGGTGCATCTCTATGTTAGAGTATTTTTTTTTTTTTATTACAGCACAGTTCATGGCTAAAAGACTGTAAACATAACTGTCTACAAGGCTGGAGGCATGCAGGTCAGCAGGTTGCACGACATGATGACATTCTACTACTATTGTAGTGGCTGTTTGTTTTTGAACTGTATGTGTAAGACTGAGTGTATGATCTTCATAACGGGTTCAAATACTGTACGCACTCTGAATAATGTCCCAAGAATCAGGTTAGTAAATTGTCCAAATTTGCTCTTTTACACATGCAGCATTTGTCATAAATCTGGAGAAATACAGGAGAATTGTGATCCTGGCTGGAATCCTAGAGAGAGCAATGAAAAACAGGATTGTCCCAGAAAAATCAGGAGGTTTGGCACGTAAGGCTTCGTGATGCGCTGGAATTTTAGAACTGGAAGAACACTTTCACTTTCTCCACCTGCAATCTGGTGTCATCACATCACTGATGACAAAGAAAGGCATTAAAATGAGAGGTTAAAAAATGAGACTCTTGTAGGCTGATATTGATCAGCAGACAGTGTATGGAAAACAAAACAATCAGTGAAATAAAGGAAAGCGATATACAGGCAAGCAGAATAGAGTACAAAGCAGCTACAAACCATGCAACATCATCAACACGCCCACACACAGACTCTGGACAATATTTGCGTTCACCAATACAGCTCCTCTGGGTAATGTCTACATAGGTGCAGCGCTGTAGTGTAAATTATTTTGGCACAACTATAGACTGCAACAGATGCTAAAAATATCTGCAAGCCAGTCATTTATTTTGTTTACCACTGCCATTAAAGATTTGTCTACGCGTTTTTGTCCTTGGTGTAAGTCCACAGTTAATCTGCTCAGCTAACTTTCCTGAGTCTGCTTCCACCCACACTGCCTTGTATACGGTGCAGATGCATTGCCTCTCTCAGCCAGTGGAAGGATCAACACAGGCTGGGCGGGATAATCCCCATTGTGCTAATCTGAGAGACTTGCCTCTGGGATGCCACAAAATGTACTCGCTGAAAAGGTGAGCTTTGCTGCACAGCATGAACTCCCCTGACCACAAAACATAAACAAACTGGCTTTTAGTTATCCTGCCATTCAGAATGCCCTCACCACACCAAAGCAGCCATGATCCAAATGGAAAGGGACAACCTTAGGCCTAGAAAGAGGTGAGTCATTTGAGTTTTGTCCATATTCTTCCCTCAAGGTATCAACATGACAAACTAGCTTTAGGAGACATTAAGTCGACAAAAAATAACTTCAGGATAGAAGATGCTTTAGAGAAGAAGAGGAATGATTTATTGCACCACATTAGTGTTTGATTTGATCTTGGATTAAACTAATCTGCAGCAGGCAACAGTAAACATTCAGGTTGGGACAGGTTTGGACTTACAAAAATATTCATATTTAACTAGCTTACATAAGCTTAGCAAGTGTGCGAGCTGAATAATTGTCACATCCAGACAACTATGTTTCTGTGTATGATTGAATATCAGCCTTGGGCTGGTAAGCACGACCATTTCTCCCTTTGTGATGATGTTATTCATAAATTCAATAGTCTTGCTTATTTTGCATTAATTAACACGCAGCACAAAACCTGCACCACCACAAATTAATCATGACCTAAAAATAAGAACAGACTGTAATTTTGTTTTTGGCACTGCACAGCAAACTAGTCTGCATTGCATTTTTAACATGGTTTCCAACACCCAAGTGTAAGCACTCAGTAATCCTTCATTATCGCTTTGGTTCTTAACAACACTCAATTAACGAGGAGAGACTTTATTTTACAATAATTCAGGGGGTCTTTACAGGGGTCCCTGGGAGGTTCACAACCTCACACATGCTGCCCTTCTGGCAGAGTCAGCAGGCAGATTGTCATGAGGAGGGTGTTTTCTATTGTCACCAGAATGCAGCCGTGGCACAGTCTGCTCTGCTGAGCAATAATTCACGATGCAGTTCTGAGAAAAACATGACATCTTTCTCATAGCCTCATACAAAAACACATGTTGATATAGACATATTTACTTATTCCTGCTTTGGAAAGAAAGAATACCAAATCCTCCCTCCTGTAACTCATTTGTAATTCGCAGTCAACCTCAATTTGAATAGGAGTTCAGTCTTTTTTTTCCTACTCCTTGATATTCGTCTACACTAATCACTGTATTTAAATCAGTATGGGCATCACACTAAGTATAATCATTAGTAGTAATACTAGAGAGAGGCTTCCAGTTTGGCAACATCACAATTTGCCCTGGCTCCCCCTCTGCTTGCTCCTTTTAATTTGGTATATTTTTATTAAGAGGTAAACAATCCTTAATTTCTCATTAATGGCCATGTCTTTAATTAAAGGAGCAAGATGTACCAATTGCACATTCAAAAATGAGTACAAAAGCCAAACAGCAAGTTGGAGCCACAGATGGTATATTAAAGGTTCAAATCCTATTTAATATATGATCTGTATATGATATGATCTGACAGCTAATGAGGCTGTATTTCGCATTTAGCCCCTTTAACATGTTCCTTGATCTCTGATGACATATTGTCATTTTATGATTTATTACAGTTAATACATTACAGATTTCTCCTTTAAATAAACCTTTTTTTATTAGTAAATGTGCACTCAAGTAAGACAAGAGAGATAAAACAGTGACTGCCAAAGTATGTTGACATTTGAGCTACTCCATCTTTGCCGCCAATTTGTCTGACCTATTTCACTTAACTGACAGCTAAACTTTCCAGTCTGAATCAATATGCAATGCAGTTATACTATCCTGCACTGCTGCAACGTGCACAATGAGTTTGTGCTGTTTCATTTACAGCACAGTCCATTTTTCACAGTGCCACCATTGTGTGGCTGTGTACCTAAAAATCGACTCCAGTGATGTTGTGCTTGGTGTGCTTGGTTCTGAGTCAGACTTTGCCATGTACAGAAAACACACACATGCACCTCTCTTTAGAGGAAGCTGCTGGGTGTCTCAAGGGATGATTATTGTTTCGAGAGGTTGGAAGGTTTTTGACTTGTTGACTGAGAAAGGCATTCCCCCTAGGACTGAACGTCGAGTAAACACTTTGCTGCCAATCCCACATGCCAGCCAATCATTTGACCACCACGGCATCCTACTGAAAATCATTGACAACAGCAACAAAAAATATTTGACATCAGATTTTTTTTTCCTATCAGGAGAAAGTTGCATTCACAATATCCCAAAAAAAAAAGAAGCATTTAGTCTACCTATTTTCCACAGAGGTGACAATACAGGGGGTAGTGTTTATGTTTGCAGTAGGAAATACACTAGAAGTCCAGGCAGAGAGAGATTTTTTTTCCAGTTAAATTTGACCTAGGAGGTAAAACAAGTTTATCTCTGATGTAATATACAGTAAGGTGGCACATGATGCAGGGAGGAACACATTTACCATGACACACATCATTATTCACCCCCTTATTTGAATCCTACAGATAAGCACCCTCAAGAGAGAGAGAGATATCAATTATAGTTAGGCTGAGACACTGGTCACTAAGGGTGTTCTGTGCGTCACTGTGGATAATGTAAGTGCAATAATGCAAGAGCATAGTTCTGAAACCAACTCATTTTCACTCTGAGATTGGGTATCCCTCATTCAGGCGATGATTGGATTTGTGACATGCTCTCCACTTAGGTAAAAGGAGTGTAATTATGGGCTTGACCTTTAGGGGCATTTTCTGCATCGAATCCTCTTAACAGCATTCAAAAGTGAGAATAAAGCTGTGATTGGTCGAGTTTTGTACATTTCATGGGCTGCACTTCTATTTCGTGGGGTTAACTCATCTTGGGCAGGTGTACACGAGCACATGAAGAGGTTTCTCTTTTTTAAAAACTTACCACGTTTTTTTAGAAGGGAAGGGAGAGGTGGAGACCGAGGATAAGAGGGTTGTTTTTATCTCTGTGCTTTTGGAACAGAAAACAACAACCGACTGTCTTAAAAATGTATTAGGATTATGGGACTTTTTGGCATCTTTTGGAGTAATGAAAATGCATTATTCAGAAAAGACTTGGAACCAATATAGATTCCCCACACCATTACTTCTTATGTTTATGCACATTAAATTAATAAATACTGTTTTTCAAGAAAAATAATTTCATGGGTCAGAAACTGTCAAATCTACCTATCTGACTGATGCAAAAGGTACACTGAATGTTCCTGAAGTTTCTCCTTTTTTTGTAATCTATCCATTTTCTTTAATTTTAATCTTAATAGTCTTATGCACATGTTACATGTTACTTTTGTATTTTGGGTGACAAAGCAGAGTTAGACCTTTTTACTACGAAATAGGACTAAAGTCATCCACTATTAACTATTAGCCATACAGATCAACTTAAAACGAGACTATGTAACTTCTTCTGAACAACGGCAACTTCAGCCACAGACAATGAGGGGTCATAATGTAATAATGTAATCTCTCCAGTGATCTACCTAATGTTAGCTAACCTTGACCAACACAAGCTGCCCTTCATACCAGACCAAATAAGGCTGTAGCACAAAAAAAGCAAATTACTGCATTATAAAAGTATTTTTTTACTTAGAAAACTAAGTTTGGGTTACTTTTAGATGTCTGCTTTGATTCTCTTGTTAATGCACACATAGTTATGTTACTTTAGTGTGGCAACATGATTTTATTTTAGCTGTCTATAGACAGTAAGATTTAGTCAAAGAAGACCCACAGAACACTGGTTATGTTAACCAAGCCTTGTGACAGAAATGAATAAATAACTATATGATGAACAGTTTATATTAAACTGTGATGGAAAGCGAGCTCACATCGCCTGAACTGTCTTGCAGCACCTTAAGGTTGGGTAACGTAAGATCATAGATTGTGGGACACCCCTTGTATGTCTACTTTGTCTACTGTCCTCTGCAGTTGTCCATTGTATTCAGGTAAAAGAAAATAACATGTAACAAACCCATTTAAACTTCAGTAATTGTAATGGCATCATTCATTTGAGAAAAATAAGTAGTTACATGTCTTGTTACTGCCAAAACACAGTATGTGCTACAGCAGTTCAATATATTGCCCCGAGACTTTGTTTAAATCCGGACAACTATACAGCGCACTGTGTTTTGCATAGGGATGAGTACTGAAACTCGGTATTAAACGGCCCCGGAGCTGAATTATTAAAGACAGAAGTATTGATAAGCTCCGACGTTTCAGGTTTCAAAATGTATTATACGACTGCAGCGTCTGTCGTCTCTGTGTCAGTGCAGTGAAATGAAACAGGTGAAGTAACTTGAAAAGTACTTGATTTGAAAATAACTACACTCATAACTGTAAGTAACTGCAACAAAATCATTGCTAGTAAAAAGTCATCACTTCATCAATACACCTGATGGACAAGCACAACGATGAAGCCAGCAATATTTTAATCTGCCCTGTCCGCAGTCTTTCATCTGCTGCTTACCGGAGCTCAGCCTCCCTCCATTTCTCTCTCCCTGTCTGTGTCTTATCCAGAGATGGCAAAAGTACCAAGATTCCTTACTTGAGTAGAAGTAAAATACCTATGTAAAAAAACGACTTGAGTAAAAGTAAAAAGTACTGATCCAAATATCTACTCAAGTAAAAGGAAAAAGTACAGGCTCTGAAATGTACTCAAAAGGACTTTTAAAAGTAAAAAGTATTTCTATTGCACGATTCACTGGCTCCAAAGCTATTAAACACAGGATAATTTATATGGAATCTACTTAAGCAATGTTATTGTTTGAACAAACACTACCTGCCTAGTATCCTATACTTCACTATATAGTCCTTTAGGCATTTGTATTGTACACTTAAGGTTAACACATCACACTTCTGAACACGGAATTTTGGACCAGGATTAGCTTCTAAACTATGGTGTCACAAATCATGCTCATAGGCCCAACTCTTAATCAACCTCTTTAATATCACTTTTTTTAATAGCACATCAGGCAACAATTGTTTCTCACTGTACAGGTGTTGTGTTATTGTGAGAGACACACCCAGGGACTACAGATGAAAATAACTAAGCTTCTCTAGCAAGGGCGTAGGAATGAGTTTAACATTGGGGGGGGGGGGGGGG
>JAJHUR010111814.1:67076-79524 GCA_027495735.1 Lutjanus campechanus | reverse complement strand
CAGTATCACTGTGTTAAGAGACAGGATTAATTTTCATAGGTCCCAGGCCAGAGGACATGGCATGTGTCCCGGCCAACTGAGCCACCAGGACACCTGGATACCTGCCTGTTTACATGCACTTGAAACCTATACATGTTTATCAGTGGTTTCAGCATGTACCTGAGGCCCGTCATCTAATACAATGTCTAGCTATCAATGTCTTTGGTCCAAAGCACTCCCATTAGTTACTTGATATCACTGTGACTTGCCTGCACCTGTTGTAATGATAATAGCATTCATGTGAATGAAGTCAAACGTGTGGTACATAGTATTTTTTTAAATCTAACCTTGCCAAGCTGATTGGCTTGGCAGTTGTAAGCTGATTAGTCTAGATGAAGGCTGTGGTTTTTCGGTTCTGGCTTCCTTGACTTAGTTTCCAGAATTCATCCTGCTGGAGAACCTGACGTGGCGGCACATGATGCCATGTGTGTTGGATCTGAAGATGGGAACACAGCAGCATGGAGACGACGCCACGGAGGAGAAGAAGGCTGTCAAGATCCGCAAGTGTCAGCAGAGCACGGCATCCACAATAGGAGTCTGCCTCTCTGGCATGCAGGTGAGCCTCAGTGTTAACAGCTCTGTCTTTAAAGGGCTGTAACCCTAACCCATCTTTGGACATATTGACATATTTATTTGCTTTCTGGCAGATCATATATATGTATACACTTACCAGCACCTCTAAAGGTGTTTAATGAACACATGATATCTTGCTTGTCTTGTGTTGGAACTATTTCTTTAATAGCTTGACTGCCATTTTTTGTTCAGGAATCTTAAGTGAAAAAAAACAAAAAACAGATCTGCACACCAAAAATCTGCAGACTGAAGTCTGAGGAAGAGCCCATGTGCTTGAAATGTCACTTACCAGCATAATTAACCCCTGTAATGGAGTTCTAAGATGTACAAATCTTTTTATTTTAACTTTTTATATATTTTTTTGATCCAGCACCCATCCAAGTGCACTTAAGGATGTGCGTGTCATTTTCAGCATTTCTTTGTTTTTTTCGGGAATCTATCCCACAACAAAAGTCTGAAATTAGCACCTGTTGAACACCAAATGGAAATAAAATTTTCCTCTGACTGTTAAATCAGTAAAGGTGATCCACTGGCTAGTAACTATTTGAGAATAATAGAGGGCTGACCTCTGCTTACTTTAGCTTACTTTGACCTCTTCAAAAATCCACATTGTGGAATACTTTTCTTGTCACTGCCATGACTATTTAAGTAGAAACTACAAAAAAAACATTTGTTGTACAATTAACGGTAAAATCTGCTTTTTACAATTTCACAGAAGAAAAGAAAAACGCAACAAATGCAATTACGCTCACTAAGAGCAAAAAGCCAGTTTCAGTACTGAATGTCAGAAAAAAAATTTTAAAAATGGATTTATGGTTAAAACATATCAGTAACAGCTGAAAACTTGGAGAAAGAAGTGAAAAAGAAAGAATATCAGAAAGAATATGACACTGATGGTGCTGCACTGTATTGATCTTCTTCAGGCATTTTTTTTTCTTTAGCCATTCTTTTTGACCAAAAATGTATTGTGTTGGTCAGAGCATACTTGGCTGAAAAAAACCTTTTCATAAATTGTTGAGTAAATTATTGAAAAAAGTTTAAGAACCACTGATAAAGTCAAACAAATCTTGTGTGTTATATAAGTGATTACTATTTTAATTAATTTTATCTTGTGTAGCTGTTCATGTTTTGCCTTCTCTGGCTCTAACCTTCTATGTTCTGTTTTATTTGTTGTTTTAATGGCCAAGTTAACATTAGGCTGAGAGACAACAGTTAAAAATGAGCATTTTTCCTAACATCGGCACACTTGAAGTGATGTTGATCAATGCATATTGTCCCTGACAGTGAATAAAAAAAAAACTTGTTCTACTTTTCCAACCTCTCCATGTTTCTTCATCCCTTCAGGTGTACCGCTCTGACACGGGCCAGCTGATGTTCATGAGCAAGTTCCATGGCCGCAGGCTGACCCTGCCGGACTTCAAGGAGGCTCTGTTCCAGTTCTTCCACAGCGGGCGCCGTCTGCGACGTGAGCTCCTCTCCCCAGTGCTGCGCAGGCTCAGAGACATGCAAGCCGCCCTGGAAGCCTGTGAATCGTACCGCTTCTACTCCAGCTCGCTGCTCATCATCTACGATGGAGCGCCCCACCGGAAGCACACGCGCCAACACACCGAGGACGGCCTCTCTGAAGAAGATGAGGACGAAGAGGACGAGGAGGAGGCAGAGCCTGAACCAGAAATAATGGAGCAGGAGGAGGAAGAGGAGGAGGAGGGTGAAGTAGCGGGTGCGCTCAGTTTTCCTCACAGCCCCTCCACGTCTAGCGACGGCAGCGGCAGCGGCAGCAGCAGTGGTGGGAGCTCAGGCATCAGTCAGTCTTGCCTGTCCCGCTCAGACTCTGGTAGCCCCGTGGTGGACGTGAGGATGATCGATTTCGCCCACACCACCTGCAGACATTTCCAGGGGGACACAGTGGTGTACGAGGGCCTGGACAGCGGCTACCTCTTTGGTCTCCAGAACCTGATCAACATCATCTCTGAGCTGGAGAACCACAGTAAAGACTGAAGACTGACGCACTCTGTCCGACCTTTGGAAGAAAAGAGGAGAACTGGACTACAGGAGAAGAGGAGGGAGAGTCCACCTCTCCTCCTCTTCAGAATTAGATCTTGTTGTAGCTGGCCTTTCATCGGACCATGTTCCTGTTTCTGCCATTGGTGCTTCTCGATGTTCCTGTTGTGTGTTTCTGTCTCCGGGTAACATAGAACAGCCATCTGTGTGACTGACGCAGTGATTTACCCCATCGCCATCATCCTGTTTAACCCACTGGTAGGATAAAAAGGGTAGGCAGCAACAAATAGAAGCAAGTCTCGCAACAGTAGAAATGTTTTCCTTGTGTCCAATTCCAAAGAAAGTATCAACATTTTGCACGCATAAACATGCACTGAAACTGTTGAAGCAGTGTGTGTTTACACTGAGACAGGGCTATGTGAGAGAGCGGGAGTTGTATGCGCACGAGGACAGTCGACGAGGAGGAGGAGAGGTAGCCTGTTCATTCTGCCGTCCATCTTTCCCTGTTCATCTTCACTCAAAGAGACTTTATTCATAATCAGAGACAGATGATATAGAGGTTTTTCTTTATTTGACATGTTTCATAAAATAAACTAAAAGTTGAAAAAAGAATGTGAATGGAGAGTAATACATTCCATGTTATTAATGTTATAATAATGATATGGATTAATATTGTTATTTGACATGTTTGGATACCTCTATCTTGTATGTATGTCTTGTCCACAGTTTGTTGTGGGGTTGGGGGGGGATTAAAGACTCTGGTTTGTGCTAACATCTGCGTCGTCTCTCATGCATGATTTGGTGTTAAAACGCTCGTCTGAACAAAGAAACCACAAGACTTTCTGCTGACGTAAAATTTAAATGTCATGTAAATATGCAGGATGTGACGCCCACTGTAGAAACATCCTGTAATGATGTGGCATGCAGCCAAGACACAAGATTCACCCAAACAACCCTATAAACTTGTTTCCCTTAGTCTAAAAGAATGTATCTGTTGCAGGGAGGTTAAAGGGACAGTTCACCTCAAAATCAAAATTACATATTTTCCCTCTGCCCTGTAGAGCTATTTATCCATCTGGAAGTTTTGAGTTTTGTAGATATTGAGTTTTTCAAATGTATTTTTTTTTGGCACTTTGTACATGACAAGTGCCATTTATTCCTATTATATTGGAGAGAAGGCGGACATCTCTATGGCCAATGTCTCCAAAACTCTGCAACTCACACCAAAACCATCCATGTCAGAGGATTTCAAAGTGGAAGGTGGGCATCCCTCTGGGAACTCCAAACAATTTCAATTGAGACTCAGTGAATGGAAGTGAAAAATTATTACATTAGTTCAAAAGGAGATCACGAAAAATAGTCTAAAATGCGTGTGATTTAGTTAAAAGGTCAGAAACAAATAAAATAGTGAGGTAATAGTGTAGCAATGTCAATAGCAATATGAGGCTATATTGGCTCAATTTTTGAGGGATTAAATAACAATCATCATCCCATACACATCCAGCAGTTGAGCAAAAATAAGCAAGTAAAGTTGTCCAACTTTGTCTGAGTGGAGGCCAGCAGTCTCATACTTTGAAAACCCCCTGATCTAGATGGATAAATAGCACTACAGGTAAGAGGAAGTATGTATTTTTATTTGCAGTGAACTGTTCCTTTAAAATAGAGACGGGTTGGGGGGTATTCTGGCTGGAGGAAGGATGACGGCACCCTGTGCTGCTTCAGCCAGTCCTGGTCATCTCCAACCAGTCTGAGGCAGACGGAGCGGAGCTGAACAATCTGCTCTCAGAGTCACAGGCTCTGCGTGATGTGAGGAGAAGCCGGTGTCAACAGAGATCACGGGCCATTACCACCTCAATGAGTGTCTCTCTGGAATGTATTGTACTGCTGGCAGGGAGATCCATCTGACACAGAGCTTTAAAGTCAATCTGAAATATAAATCACATGTTTATAATCAGGGCAATAAAGACACATTTTGATGTTGGACTCACCCACAGCTTTGTTAAGTTAGAACCTTAATGTCACGGTTGTTTTATCCTGATTTTGATCTCACACACTGGTTAGGGCACATCTGATCATATTATGGATGCTGTGAGGTTGTCGCAGTTAATGCTGAAAATAGTGACCTCCTGCGCGGCACCATCTGTCACATGCTTGCTTAGTTTTGTGAGTGAATAGGTTATCCTATGAGCACATATACAGACTCATACTGACAATAATGCGTAGCTCTATTTAAACCAGCACACTAAATATGGGTAATCACAACATTTTTGAAAAACTGAATATAATTAATTGTTTTTGCAGATATCTTCCCCATACTTTCAATGATTAAAGTGGCCATAGTACGCTAATTTTCAAACTCATACTTTTATTTTGTGTTTTTCTAGTGTAGGTTTCATGCTTTCATGTTCAGAAACACTTTGCTTGTCTCATACTGCTGCAACACCAAATTGCAAATTTCGTAACGGAAGGCAGGATTACAAACAAGGTGTTTCAGGCAGTTCAGGAGCAGCGTTTTCTGTTAGTAACTCCGTTTGGCATGGACTTCAGTCTTTGTGAATTAACTGACCTTTTAAATGCACAAAAAGCTATATAACACATTAAAGGAAAATGAAAGCCCCCAAAAGTCTAATGTAGCCCCTTTCAAAGTTTGTATATGATTTTTGTGAACTATTACTAACAATCCTAGTGGTCCTGATGCTTGACTCTAATATTCTCAGCAGCAGTCTTCTCATTGATTTCACTGGTTGACTGTAAACACATACGCTCTTTATATAACGTGTGTTGCTCTCAGTCTAGCTGGCACCTTGCTTATAATCCTGTGGCGGTTTAAGGCAGTAAAAGAAAAGGTCAAAGCCTTTAGTGTAACCCAGTAAAGGCTTTGGCCGTGCAGACAGACACTTTAATCTTTAAGTGGATGGGTCAGGGCAGGGTTATGGGGGGGGGGTTTATGAGTAGCACATACTGTATTTGCTGAGTTTAATAGACTGTCAGAGATCAGCTGCAGAGCTACAGTGGGTCCTGAAGTGGGACATGCATGTGATGTTGAGCTGTGTGATTGCAGAGGGATAGAAACGATTGATAGATGAGAGGTGAGATGGAGAAGATAAGCTTTTGCATCTCCACTTTGCTGGGTAGAGGAGAGGGTGGTGGGGGGTGGTAGCCGATGTTGCGTAACAGCCTCAGGGTCAGTGGGCTGCTTTTAACCATCAGAATGATCCCATTCTGTCATTGTATTGTGCGCATGCATATGTATTTTTGCACCACACACAGACTGTAGATTCACTGTTATTCTCTACCATAGTGCTGGCATACCACTGCGTGACACGTGCGTGCATGTGAGTGCGTCCTTGTAGCCCGTTGCTTTGTGAAGGTTGCCACCGCAAGTGGAGCAGTTGCATAACAGCAGTTAATATCACTATGGCAACAGCAGCCTTTGCTGGGAATGAAATAGTGTCGTAGCTTTTGGGACCACGAGAGTCACATCCCTGTTCATCAAAATATAAACTCACGCCGTCACCGCTCTGTTCATTCATCTTCTCCATCATCACACAGACATTCAGTCAGTCACTGCACACTGTACACACTTGCATATGGAAATGTTTGCGCATTTTCATTCAAAGCACCGAATGATGGATGTGTGTCACCTCAAACGACAATAATTTCATTAGTTTGCATTGCAAAAATCATCCTATAGCAGCTGAAGTTCAAGGTCATTCATGATGCAAAGTAAATTTTCCTTGTTTGTTCACCACCGTCAGCCCATTTCCTTATCTCTCAGCAGTTCACTTATTATCTTTAACACACAGGGGATTATCTAATAACTGTGAATCACTTTTACTTGTTACACTGCTGACAGGCAGCTGACTGCTCCACAGCTCTCCTGCCTCGCTCCTCTGCATGTTGAGGACCAAATTTGTGTTTCACCACCACCACAGCTCCACTTTCCTCTTGGCTGTTTGATGTTTATAAGACCTGGCTGCCTCTTAAATACAGATATGACATGGCACGCAAAAAAGACAGTGCTGTTTTTATGCTCAACAAAAATATAAATGCAACACTTTTTTTGTTCCCATTTTTCACGAGTTGAAGAAAAAAATCTAATACTTTTTCTATACACACAAAAAGTTTATTTCTCTCAAATTTTGTTCACAAATTTGTTAAAATCAGTGTTACTGAGCATTTCTCCTGTGCTAAGATAATCCATCCACCTGATCACTGCACATTTTTTGGACTGACAACAATAAGACGCAAGATCACTCTAAAGTGTGCAGTTTTTTCTTAGAAAAAAGACTTTTATTAGGTAATGAACTGTGGCTTTGTCACATAGGGCTACAAATACCAAATTTTGCTCCCATGAGGGCAAAGTCATGACCTGCTCTGCTCTGTCTCTGATTGGCTTACTCTGATATTCTTACCCTAACCCTACCAATCACTCCTCATTCTTAAACCCAACCAACGAAAGCAAAGGAGAAGAGCTCACTAAACGGATTTTAACTAATTTATGAACAAAATTGGAGCGAAACAAACATTTTGTGTGCACAGAAGAAGTGTCTTTTCTTCAACTCATGAAAAATGGGAGAAAAAACAAAAGTATTTTGTTGAGTACATTTCTGGGTGTTTGCATTTTTGGGGAGTGTGTGTGAGTTTGAGCGTGTCTGTGAAATTGTGTGTTTCACACCCTGGCTGTGTAAATCTATTTTTAATTTTCTCACACTGTGAATGTTTGCATGAATCCTGATAGATGCTACATAATTTAAGCCTAATTCCTCTTGCATGAACTCGCCCACATCCTTTTTTGATACGCTAGCAGACACTCACAGAACAACACATGGCGTACAGTATCACACTGATCTTCCCTGCTTTCAGGGGCCTTTGGTTAAGATGTGATGCGACATAATATGAAATGGAAAAAGATTTAGTTTAAAAGAGTGGGACTAAACTCTTAGAAATAAAGGGGCTAATTACAACAATATAGAGTTGTCAGGCTTGTCCCCATAGGAGAGCCCTTTTTGGTTCCTGGTAGAACTGAGAAGTCTTTTATATTACAAGGGTTTTACCTAGAAACCCACCTGAGGGGTTCTACTGAGAACTTTTTGAATTTCAACAAACCCTTAAAAAAAATTCTGTGGATGAAAAGGGTTCCTAATGGAACCCTCAGTCCTACATAGAACCCTTGATGATTTGATATTCAAAAGCAAATGGTTCTGCCATGGGAAGAACCCTTTAGAAATATTATTTCTAAGAGTGTATATACGTGGAACTTTAAATAGCCTGTGTTCTACCTGCCATATATATTTCAGTTTCTAAATGTATTGGTACTATAAATCTAACTTTTTCAAATACTGATATTTCATTTGTTTATCTTTTTTTGTTACATCCTAATGTCTTCATATTGTTGTGAGTGCTATATGTATTATTTGCTTCTATTAAATAAATTAAAAAAAGACACCCATTGCTTCTTACATGTGATCCCCAACACTGTGTCTCACTGCGTCTCCTCTCTGCCGTCTGAGAATTGCTCCATTGTCCCGTCACACAATTTAGCGTATAAGCATGCAGTGGATGCTGCTGCCTCGGGCTGTGAAAACAGAGTGGGGGTTGAAACCAGTCGGCACTGTTGTGGCCAAGGTACACGGTCCTCTATTTATAGAGGATGGCACCAATCAGTCATACCAAAACCTCTTTCAATAAAACACAAACAGCATTGAAAACCTGTTTTGAAGGCCCTATTTCTGCTGCATGCTGCACCTGTGATGAATGCCTTTAAATCTAGTTTGAGGTGTTTTAATTTGTAGTAGAAGATGACTGTATACCGTAGACGATATTGTACATAGTGTTTATAATTAGTCATGAGGAGGAAAACTGTCAAATTTGTGGTAGATTCATGCCGACATTAAGACATAAAGCGAGAGCTGCATGAATCAGGAACAGGGCCTGTTTTGACAGGTGCTAAATTGAGCCTGCACAGCGGTGATGAGCTCTGCACAGGCGGTTACATAAACGGGTCAATAAGGTAATGAGGGAGAGATGAAAGACAGATGGACAAAATGCAGTTCTGCTGCATAAAGATTAAGGTAAGAAAAAAAGAAATCTTATGTGATTAAGATGATGATGGCTGTGGGGATTAATCTCCTGACCTGTTTAAAAACCCTTATATGATTTGATTAGAGTTCAGCCACCAGTGGAGTGTGTATGTGTGCACCTGCTCATACTAAGTTGGTTTTTAGGTCAGTTTGTATCAGATTATTGGCAGCTAAGCTTCAGTGTACGGACTGTGTGATGAGAAGACAGATACATCCACAACACTCCTTCATGATGCTGTGTTTGAGTGACAGCTGTGTGTGAATCCTGCTGGTTTGGTTAATCCAGTTTTTCTGTGTGTCTGCTTTGATCTACAGAGCATATAAAAAGGATTCACCCCATTTGGAAGTTTTCATGTTTTATTGTCTCTCAACATTGAATCAAAGGGGATTTAATGTGGCTTTTTTGACAATATTCAACAGAAAAACTCCCTGTGAAAACAGATCTCTAGTATTCAGCCCAGCTGTCATACCCTTTCAATTTCTTAATGATTGATTTAACTGGTCTCCAAGCAATGTCCAGTGGGAAATCTTTAATATATTTACTGCAATAAACCATAAAATTACCATAATGTGTCATCAGAAACATGTCAAGTTGAAATGCTGCAGTGCTGCAGCTGCAGTGTCCCCCTATTCCAGGCTGGAATAACTGTTTTTATTTTCCTGTTTTACATTAACTAAGGTTAAAATTAATGTTTGCCGAATAAGTAAGTGTCTGTTTATGAGTCGTAAGAAATCATTAATAATCTTGTAGAAGGAACAGATGTTTAAATTGAGCAAAATGTTAATGGAATCTGTCAGGCAGTAACACAGGCATTCCCTGAACTCAAACTCCAGTGTGTGTATTTTTGGAGCAGTGGCCTTTTGTTTTCAGGATAACAGGCTTTACATTGACAGACAATTGACAGTTATAAACAGCTGATCAACTTGCAATGTAGGGACTCATCATCGCTTATTATTGTCAATTACAATGTAGGCACATCCTACGCTTCTGCAGCCTGTAGAGGTTCCTCGAGTCTGGGGCGGAAGGAAAACAACTTGCTTTTGGACTGTCATATTCATTTTTACACATGCAATTGCTAAATATTGCTCATTCAAATGTTCTTGTCTCCATTCCCTGACTTGTGTTCTTCAATCACCTTTTGCAGTGTGTCTATATGACTTCATAGTGTCGGTTGTGCCACAACCTCACCAAAGTTTGATCTATCAGATATAAATAACGGAATTCAAATATAATTGTAACTAACTTTTATCTTCAGCCAAAATATACATCCTAAGCTCTAATCCCCCCTTTCCTGGGAAAACAAGTTTTCCTTCTGTTTCCACACACACAATATGACCAAAGGTATAAAACAAAGAGACTGTATGACTCATTTTGTACAAAGGATCTATTTTTGAGTTCAGCCCTCATTTGCTGCTCTGATTAAACTACTTGTACCACTGAGGTTCTTCTAATCAGGCCACCTTGTCACAACTCACAAAGACATGACATAAATATGAAAGAAGGCTGAGAGGCTATAGCCATGCTAGTAGATCTGTGACACTACACTTAGACACAGTGGTGCTTTGAGCTGAATGCTAATGTCTGCAGGCCAATATGTTCAGAGTGACAATGCTAACATACTGATTTTTTGCAGCTGTTTACTATGTGTGCTGTAAGTAAAAGTACAATTACTCCAATAGAAAATGGCTCAAGTAAAAAAAAGTGAAGGTTATATTTTTAGAGTGTACTGCAATATTATTCAAGGTCATGTTGCTAGCTGGCTAAAGCTTACAGGATACATCAGTGAATGGGACTAAATGTAACATGAACAAATCTTTAATGTTACCTTGTTCATGAACATGAACAAGTCAGATAGATTTTCTTGGTGGTTGTTTAAAAGAAATGAAAACAACTCCCATGATTCCTTGCCACGACACAATGTCGTCAAACTATGTCTTTTGTTATTGTTTTAATGTGAGAGTGATCCATAGTGGCAGAGCTTAGATATTGTGCATTTAAAATTGAAGTTGGTGGCTGCTTTCTAAAGCATACCAGTTTAAAATCCAAACAAACCATGATCCACAATAACTTAATGCCAATTACATTAAAGATAAATGTTACAAAAGTTAACATAGCTAGCTCACCAGTTTGTCACCTATGTCAACCACTTCAGTGGCTTGTGGAAGATAGAAGGGTTTTCAAATTTTGGTATAAAAAGTGTTGCCAGATGTAGTCAGTGATTGTAGTTGGAGCCTGTGTCTTGTTCTGGGTTGTGCCCCATTATCATCATTGCATTGTGATCCAAAGATGTGGTGAATTTAGAGCAGACTGGTTGTAATGAAGGTATAAATTGCAAATGCAGCAAAGTAAAAAGTAGATTACTGGCTCAAAAATGCACTACTTGAGTAGAGAGTAGAGGTACAGTTTAAAAAAGGAACATGAAAAGTTCTTGTTCCTTTAAAAACTTGTAATGTGTTACTACCTACCCCTGCACCTTAGTTTAGCATGTTTACATGCTAGCATTTGCTAATTAGCATGAAACACAAAGTACAGCTGAGGCTAATGGGAATGTGATTAGATCTGCAGGTGTTTAAGACCAGAACAAATTTTAATTTTGACCCCATGATAGTGGTAGAGGTTCACCACAGTTATTACATTTAATTTTGAGGGGAGAATGTCTGTAGCTAATAGTAATTCATCCATAGTTGATATTTCATTCTGGACCAAAGTGGCGGACTGACAAGCCTTTAGTAGAACTAGCAGGAGCATGCCGCGACTTTTAGCAGCAAATTGATTCCATTCACCATATTTACTCATTGTAGGAAGCTGAAATGCTATTGCTAGTTCTATAAGCATTGGGAATATGACAAAATAGAAAAGAATGTGTCCTTTTGCTGATTGATCAGCAACTGAGAAGATGATAGTGAAAATCCAGGGGGACACAGGGCCATATTTCAAGGTAAAACGACATATTTGATAACACATTAGCTACTGTGAGACAACAGCTAACATTAGCAGGAACCACCTCCTCGCTAATTGTACCATTTAATAGAGTTACACGGTATGATTGGATAGGCGTCAAAAGTTTCCCTCTCAAACATCAAGTCAGACATAGAGACTAATAGCCTGCATAATAAGCCGCATTATATAAAGAAAATTTTAAAACGCTATTTAAGAAAATAATGACAGACTAACTTTTCCAGGAATGGTTTATGAAATAAAGGGGCAAATACAGTTGTACTACAACATGATGTAACAGAAACCAATGATTAGGTATCACCAGAAGATAAAATCATGTCATAACCCTATTCCAATCTAAACCATTCAATTCATAAAATCCCTTCTCTCTGACTTGATCCCTGCTCTCACATATGCACAGGCTGCAGCCTCTCCAGCTAAACCATGTTAATACCATACTGAAAAAAGAGAATTATTGAGCAACTTAAAAGATTAATGTAGCCGTCTTGCTACCACTGTGAGTTCCCCCAGCACAGATGCACAGATTTTGACTCCCAGGCAGTATGCAATACTTTTATTATGAGACTCCCGCTCAGAATATAATAACATAGATCACACAACACATGACTCCGGCTGCCCGGCTCCTCCAGAACATGTCCTCCAGTCCGCTCCGTTTAACAGAAAACTCAGACAGAGTTCCTCTTCTTTTTCTGAGCAGCAGTCATCTCAGGGCCAGCACACTGTGTGAAAAGGGGAGAGTGCAATCAGGAAAAACCAGCAGCAGCTGTGCCAATCAGCTCACCTGACATTACTC
>JAJHUR010111814.1:31730-67056 GCA_027495735.1 Lutjanus campechanus | reverse complement strand
TTAACACTAAACACACTCTTTACTCAAGCTCAGCCATGAAGGTCAAATAATACGAGACTTGCTGCCCTCCTGATTCGGTCCATGGGCGTTACTCTGGCTCTCATTAGACTGCCAGGCCTCGATTGGATTAGTCGGGATTATAGCAGTTTGGGTTGAGGGTTGTAAAACAGATAAATAGAGTGAATACGTAAAACCATTGTGAAACAGTTTGGCTGAGTCTTCCAAACAGATCCTCTGGATTCAGTGATAGACAGGTGCCAGACATGGTGACAAATATATTATGAAATTCAAATAGTACATCCAAGGATTAGCCTATAATTCAACTCTCCAATCTAACCCACTGATATCTCTGTCCCCGTCCCCTACTACTTGTGGACACGCCCTCTATCGTCATTGTAGGGTTTACATAAGCCCTTCATGTTTGTGTGTATGTGTGTCTTTATATGTGTTCATGATGTGTATTAATGCTCATTTCCAGCTGGTGAGCAGATCAGGACTCATGTAACCCTGAGAACACTGATGGGAATATGACGTGATTATCTGGGAGTTTTAATACACATCTGTAAATGTGCACAAGCTGTATACGTAGGTACACTGTAAATATAAACTATTTATTTTAACTTTAAAAAGTGTATGGCTGCCAAAGTTGAGGTAATTTTGTAATGATTAAAAAAAATAACTTTTCTAGTGAAATAAACTTGATATTAATTCAGTTGTACTTGAGAAAACATGTTCATTAAGCTTAAGCTATTAAATTTAACCAACAAGTCTTCAGTCACACTGACCAACTTTTCAGTCAAATTGTATTTCTTTTTTACATTTTCTCCATTTGAAAAGTCAAACATTTCACACTATGGACTTAAAGCTGCAGCTGCTCCTGTTGGAGCTACTTTGTTCCAGCATTGGCACAAAGACAATATGTGAGACTGAGCCCAGTTAATTTATTAATTTTTAAGTGTAAAGGCCCAAATGCACTAAAAGCAATAGTATGGTGCACTGCAGGCATCAGATTTGAAATGCCAACATCACAGAACCAGCCGTGTTTTTGGAAAGGGTATTTACACACATCTGTTCATTTATTTTATATTATTATTAATTTTTTTTTCTTCTTTCATAAAATATTGTCCTCTGTGGGAACAAATCCTCACCTTTTTCTGGTCAGTCTATATAATGACTGAATGGTGTGCAATATTCATGTTTTTACATCATGTTTTTAAATCAGTCTCACTCTGATATTTTAGGTTAGTGAGGACATTTTAGACAATTGCAGACAGCAACATGGACATGGACAGATCAGTTCATCATGATTTACAATAATGCAGCTCAGTGATAAAAACGTTTCATGGTGGAGACGAGCATCTGTTTGTCTGTGTCTCACTATAACAGAGTGTATAAACCACAAAACTGTACAGTAACATTTGGATTCATGATCAAAAAATCTTTCAATATCCCATCAACCCTTCACACACACGCCTTCTCTCTCTGTCCGCCACCTGTCTCTCCTCCCTTGCAATCATTTCTGATTAATTAGTTTTTTAAAGTACACAAGATTTTCTTTTAAGTCACACAGAACTGTACAGGAACGGGATTAATGATGATAAGTTTTTATATCGTGTCGACAATCTGCCCATATTCAATGTTCGGCTTTTCTTTCTTTTCAGCCGGTTTTAGGTGGTGCTGCAGCCTTGTCAGCACCGACTTCTTGTGTCCATGCCTTTTTTCCTTTGGCTTTCTCTGAACAGATGCTGCAGCTGCAGAAAAAAAAAACCTTTCAATTATAACCTTCATGATGGCTCACAGTGTCTCCAGTATTGTGAAAACAAGCAACCATGACTTATCTTAAAGTGTATCAGAGAGGTTTCATTGTATATATTTGTTTCAAACTATAAAAAAAACTCCCAACAATACATGCTAGGAAGTCTGCTAATATGCTGATCATGTTTCTTTAGAAACTTAATTTAAAGAGTTGATTGAACACATTGTACTTGTACAGTACATTCATTCAACTCATCCTTTCTGAAGTTCTGAAGTGTTCTGTAAATAAACTATAGAACTTTTAAGTTTATTTAACTTAAATAAATATATCTGGTATATTAAATTAGGTTAATGAAAAAGCATTAGTTGAGTCCATGGAATTTCTGTATGATCTTTTATGGTATAAATGCTCACTGCTAATAGACTGGTGTCCACTGAAAACCATTTACTATAGTTTAACAAGGTAGAGCAGATATGTAATTTAGTTTGTGATAAGCTGATCCATCATCCGCTGACTGACTAAACCTCATTCACATTCATGCCTCCACACCCACAGGAGCACTTCACTGTTTACATTTACTCATCTCTAAAAATAAGGAAGAAAAATCCTGACTCATCTGGAACGGACACGAATTAGCCGGCTAGCCGTGTCCCGACATTACTGTGTGTGTGTGTGTGTGTGTGTGTGTGTGTGTGTTCCTGTTCACTTATCAGACTCCCACACCTCAGGCAGACTGCATGTCTGTGTCACTGCGGAGGCATATGTGTCTGGTTGTGTGTAGGTGAAGATCAGCGTGACGTGTGTTTTCTGAAAATGAGGTCAGAAAACATATGGTTGGAAATAACGATATGTGATGCGTTTAATGACAGTTTATGAGGAGAAGTGGCACGAGTTCATTAACACATCAAATGAGTTCTGCTTCTGAAATCTTCTCTCTGGAAATGGAGCGTGATTAGTTTAGAGTGCGCACTGTGGCTTTATTGAGAGAGGAGTTACTGACTTAGTAGACATTTAAAGACTGAACTGTGTGTGTCAGACACTAATAGAAACAAAGTAGGGGTGTCAAAGCAAAATGTCATTAAATTTATTCAAGTTTCAATCACAACTCCAGTCTCTTCATCCTGTCTCTTATACACATCTATTACTATAATGAACCATCAGGGGCTCAGATTAACACTAAACACACTCTTTACTCAAGCTCAGCCATGAAGGTCAAATAATACGAGACTTGCTGCCCTCCTGATTCGGTCCATGGGTGTTACTCTGGCTCTCATTAGACTGCCAGGCCTCGATTGGATTAGTCGGGATTATAGCAGTTTGGGTTGAGGGTTGTAAAACAGATAAATAGAGTGAATACGTAAAACCATTGTGAAACAGTTTGGCTGAGTCTTCCAAACAGATCCTCTGGATTCAGTGATAGACAGGTGCCAGACATGGTGACAAATATATTATGAAATTCAAATAGTACATCCAAGGATTAGCCTATAATTCAACTCTCCAATCTAACCCACTGATATCTCTGTCCCCGTCCCCTACTACTTGTGGACACGCCCTCTATCGTCATTGTAGGGTTTACATAAGCCCTTCATGTTTGTGTGTATGTGTGTCTTTATATGTGTTCATGATGTGTATTAATGCTCATTTCCAGCTGGTGAGCAGATCAGGACTCATGTAACCCTGAGAACACTGATGGGAATGTGACGTGATTATCTGGGAGTTTTAATACACATCTGTAAATGTGCACAAGCTGTGCATACGTAGGTACACTGTAAACTATTTGTTTTAACTTTAAAAAGTGTATGGCTGCCAAAGTTGAGGTAATTTTGTAATGATTAAAAAAATTAACTTTTCTAGTGAAATAAACTTGATATTAATTCATTTTACTTGAGAAAACATGTTCATTAAGCTTAAGCTATTAAATTTAACCAACAAGTCTTCAGTCACACTGATCAACTTTCAGTCAAATTGTATTTCTTTTTTACATTTTCTCCATTTCAAAAGTCAGTTCAATATTTCACACTATGGACTTAAAGCTGCAGCTGCTCCTGTTGGAGCTACTTTGTTCCAGCATCGGCACAAAGACAATATGTGAGACTGAGCCCAGTTAATTGATTAATTTTTAAGTGTAAAGGCCCAAATGCACTAAAAGCAATAATATGGTGCACTGCAGGCATCAGATTTGAAATGCCAACATCACAGAACCAGCCGTGTTTTTGGAAAGGGTATTTACACACATCTCTTCATTTATTTTATATTATTATTAATTCTTTTTTCTTTCATAAAATATTGTCCTCTGTGGGGACAAATCCTCACCTTTTTCTGGTCAGTCTATATAATGACTGAATGGTGTGCAATATTCATGTTTTTACATCATGTTTTTAAATCAGTCTCACTCTGATATTTTAGGTCAGTGAGGACATTTTAGACAATTGCAGACAGCAAAATGAACACCAACATGGACATGGAGAGATCAGTTCATCATGATTTACAATAATGCAGCTCAGTGATAAAGACGTTTCTTGGTGGAGACGAGCATCTGTTTGTCTGTGTCTCACTATAACAGAGTGTATAAACCACAAAACTGTACAGTAACATTTGGATTCATGATCAAAAAATCTTTCAATATCCCATCAACCCTTCACACACACGCCTTCTCTCTCTGTCCGCCACCTGTCTCTCCTCCCTTGCAATCATTTCTGATTAATTAGTTTTTTAAAGTACACAAGATTTTCTTTTAAGTCACACAGAACTGTACAGTAACGGGATTAATGATGATAAGTTTTTATATCGTGTCAACAATCTGCCCATATTCAATGTTCGGCTTTTCTTTCTTTTCAGCCGGTTTTAGGTGGTGCTGCAGCCTTGTCAGCACCGACTTCTTGTGTCCATGCCTTTTTTCCTTTGGCTTTCTCTGAACAGATGCTGCAGCTGCAGAAAAAAAACCTTTCAATTATAACCTTCATGATGGCTCACAGTGTCTCCAGTATTGTGAAAACAAGCAACCATGACTTATCTTAAAGTGTATCAGTGAGGTTTCATTGCATATGTTTGTTTCAAACTATAAAAAAACTCCCAACAATACATGCTAGGAAGTCTGCTAATATGCTGATCATATTTCTTTAGAAACTTAATTTAAAGAGTTGATTGAACTCATTGTACTTGTACAGTACATTCATTCAACTCATCCTTGCAAGTCAAAAGACTTGAAAAAAAGAAAAGCCCATGTTTATAAGTTCTGAAGTGTTCTGTAAATAAACTATAGAACTTTTAAGTTTAATTAACTTAAATAAATATATATGGCATATTAAATTAGGTTAATGAAAAAGCATTAGTTGAGTCCATGGAATTTCTGTATGATCTTTTATGGTATAAATGCTCACTGCTAATAGACTGGTGTCCACTGAAAACCATTTACTATAGTTTAACAAGGTAGAGCAGATATGTAATTTAGTTTGTGATAAGCTGATCCATCATCCGCTGACTGACTAAAACTCATTCACATTCATGCCTCCACACCCACAGGAGCACTTCACTGTTTACATTTACTCATCTCTAAAAATAAGGAAGAAAAATCCTGACTCATCTGGAACGGACACGAATTAGCCGGCTAGCCTTGTCCCGACATTACTGTGTGTGTGTGTGTGTGTGTGTGTGTGTGTGTGTGTGTGTGTTCCTGTTCACTTATCAGACTCCCACACCTCAGGCAGACTACATGTCTGTGTCACTGCGGAGGCATATGTGTCTGGTTGTGTGTAGGTGAAGATCAGCGTGACGTGTGTTTTCTGAAAATGAGGTCAGAAAACATATGGTTGGAAATAACGATATGTGATGCGTTTAATGACAGTTTATGAGGAGAAGTGGTATGAGTTCATTAACACATCAAATGAGTTCTGCTTCTGAAATCTTCTCTCTGGAAATGGAGCGTGATTAGTTAAGAGTGCGCACTGTGGCTTTATTGAGAGAGGAGTTACTGACTTAGTAGACATTTAAAGACTGTACTGTGTGTGTCAGACACTAATAGAAACAAAGTAGGGGTGTCAAAGCAAAATGTCATTAAATTTATTCAAGTTTCAATCACAACTCCTGTCTCTTCATCTGTTAGTGTTTATAGCTGTTAAAAGAATAGACATTTTTCACAGCAGCTGTATTGATATCAAATAGTTTGAACACAGGTGTTACCAATCTACACAAATTAAGGTCCTGTTCCAGTTTAGTGTAGCAGAGTCCTAATGAGTATCATTGCTAACACCTGTGTTTACTCTACCTGTCAACGAGCTGCTGTGAAAAAGTTGTATGAACAACAACTTGGGCTTGGATTGGACCTCATTTACAAACTCATTTGTTTCACTCAGGTCACTTTCACAGACAAACAAATGATATATTTTTCATCGAGAAGTTGTATTGTTCCACAAAAACTTCAGTGAATTATTACCCTGTCATAATTAATAATCAAAACATATAACAAATATGAATTTTAACCCAGTGGCTGATCTCATGTGTCCGACTGTGATCAGGAAGACAGTTTTCAAGGCATGATTTAAGCTAAACTGTAAAAATGAAAAAGTTAAGAAAAAACTCAAAATTTCAAGGTAACTTACTGCAATACATTCTTAAGCCTCTTAAGTTTGATCAACTACTAATCTTTTGTTCAGATAATTAACTTTTCTTTGTTAGATAAACTTGAATCTTTGAGCTTTAGAAACAAAAAAAAAATTATATTTCAAAAAATATTGACTAAACTCATTAAAGTGAAAGTGAATCATTCTTAATATTTCAATATTTCCAATTACAGGCATCCAAATAATGAGCAATAAGTTTTACACTGTGACCAATTTTTAAAATATATTTTTTGAGTTTCTAAAACGCAAGGATTCAAGTTTCTGTAAAGAAGAAAAGTAAAGTTTATAGATCAGCAAAGCTTTTTAAAAATGTATAAGTTGCTTTGGAATTTTAAATTGTCTCAACTTTTTTCTTTCTTTTTTTTAACAGTGCAATGGGAACATTTAGTTAGCAAAAGAGGACATGTTAAATTTAACTTAAGGGACCTAATGCTGCTTCCTGGATACAGAGGAGGTAATCCAGGATAGTTTTTTCTTGGAGCGCCCGAGCCTGAGGCACAACATGTCCTCTTAGTTTTGTTCGTCTCTATGCAAATTTATATAATAAAATAGTGCAGTCCTGGGTCTATTTCCATGGCCTGGGGTTCCATGTGTTAGGCATACAATGATACACTGGTGAGTTTACATAACTAAAGGTTGCAGACAGACACGGTGTCCTCCACAGGTACGCACAGGAAGAGACACACCGGAGGGGAAACATATCAAAAGACTGGATCAGCATTCATGTTGTATTTACATGGATTGTTCTTCTATACAAAAAGATAATAGATAGTTGTTTGTGAATTGCCGCAGACAATTTTACATAATCTTGCGCTGACAGACTGATTGCACATGGAGTATTAGGCTGTTATCTTTTTCAGACCATTAAAGCATTGCAGATTAAACAATCGTTTCTGTCTCGCTAAGTTTTCATTGAAACATGAGTCATTCAGAAGCAAATTCCCTCTAACTAATAATAACTTCTGTTTAACATATCAAAGCCGAAGTTTCCTCATGATTGACAGGGAAAATTGTACACAAGATCTTGACTATAACTGGCTATTCAAAGCTCAGTGAAAGGCAGTGACTGGAGGATGCCTGTGTGGTATTTACTTGTCTTCACCTCTGTGTTAACTCACAGCTCCGTGGTCATTATGTAACCACATGAACAAATATCTCTTTATCTGCGGGCAGATGAGCAGGCTCCCAACCATCCTCCACTGTATACCTCTGTGTGTGCGTGCATGTGTGTGTGAAATTTCTACTGAACAACAAATCAAGTGATGGATGATAGTGGGTCCTGAACAGAGTTTAGACTGATCAGATGTCCTGTACAGATGGCTGGAAGCTCCAGTCATCATCACGCTATTGTTTGATCATTATGGGTCAGTGGCTAAGTGTGCCACCAGCACATTGCAGCTAAACATGCTCACCAACATTCAATACTGTGCCACTATCACTGACCCACAACCTGACAAAACAAAGTGATGAAACTAAACAAACACTTTGATTCAGTCTCTCCTCACTGAGGTGACTGTATGTCATTTGAACATTAATTTGCTGTTCTTTGTTTTCACCTGATAGAATTCCAATTTACATCCTGTATCCACACCAACACCACCATCAACACCATCACACACACACACTCACTCACACAGGATACTGAATATCATCACTGGAACAACACTGAACTCTAGTGGTGGGAAGGCTGCATGAGAAAAAGCACAAGATTGCTTCAAGCATAACTGTTGGAAATAAATGTATTATGAAATTTTGCGTAATATTTGAGGAAATCCAATGAATAGTTGATATCCTTTCACAATAAAATTTAAAGGGATAGTTCACCCCAAAATCAAAAAAACACGTTTTACACATTTTTCTTCTTATCAGTTGTGCTATTTATCAATCTAGATTGTTTTGGTGTGAGTTGCAGAGTTTCAGAGATATCGGCCATAGACATGTCTGCTTCTTCTTGAATATAATGTAACTAGATGGCACTGAGCTTTTAGCGCTCAAAGCCCCCAAAAATAAATTTGAAAAGCTCAACAACAATGTCTCTTTCCAGACATCATGACCCATTTACTCAAGATAATCCATAGCCCTTGTTGTGACTAGTTTCCTCTGGGACCTACTTTCTTTTTATGGTACAGTCTACTGGAACTACGAAATTTCTCACAACAGGAATTATCTTAGATGTCAGGGTCACAGTTTCTGGAAAGAAACACTATTGTTGTGTTGATCTTTTCAAAAGTATTTTTTGAGGCTTTGAGCACCATGAGCTGAGTGCCATTTAGTCCCTTATATTGGAGAGAAGGCAGACATCTGTACAGCTGATATCTCCAAAACTCTGCAAATCACACCAAAACAATCCAGATGGATGAACAGCACTACAGGTTAGAAGAAAATCACATATTTTTGATTTGGGGGTGAACTGAACCTTTAACACTGTACTGCTAACACTTTTTACAGTAAATATTTTTCATATAATGCCACACATATTCTGATTTATAACAGTGGTGCATTTATGTAACATGTGGTAACATGTGGCAATTCTGTTGCACAATGAAAGGAAAAGGAAAGCAAATTTAGTGAAATTAACAGGAAACTGCAGCGGTTCTTTAACAGCACAGTCAAAGTTGAGTAGAACATCCTGTGTGCTATTTTCCACATGTGACACCACACAGTGTTGTTTTGTTGAGTGGTTTTCTTGCATGTGTGGAGTGCTGAAAGAGGTACTGAAATCTATCATTAGTGAAAGTAAAAGTCCTGTTAAGGCAGCAGTTTCTATTAAAATACGTCAAAGTTTGAATATACTAAACAGTTGGGGACTAAACAGTTACTCTACTCTGAAATACATTTAAATTGTGTTATTTCCACTTTCAAGAAGAAGAAGAAGAAGAAGACGAAGAAGAATGGGCCTTATATACAATATGAGATTACAGGCTATATCTTGATCAAATCAACTCAGGGGGCTCCAACAGGGGTCCTTGAGTGAGTTGTGGGAGTCCCCAGCAACAGGAGGAATAGAATATTTGAACTTTTATCACATGTTTTCAGAAGTGGGAACAACCAAGAATGAAATAGGATGAAAATAAAACTTAAAAAGTAGTAAGATGGGAGACAAAATCCTCTCAAATTTGGGGTCCGTGGTAAGTGCATCTTTGGGGGTCCTTGACATGAAGAAGTCTCGGAACTCCTGATCTAGGGCTAATGACTTTACTGTATTATCGCTGGGCAAAATAAAATATCACGCTATCTTTGGCCAAATGCCTCAATATCAATATTGTGACAATATTGTAGGGGTGGCTATTGGTGCTTTCACAAAATATTAACCCAATTAGATTTTTTGATAAATAATCAAATTACAGTCTGGTAAATTCAGAAAATACATCATTTTACTGTAATGCAGCCTTTAAAACCAGGAAAAGACAACACTTATGCCATATCACAATATAACGATATTCAAAATCATCATATCTAGTCTCATATCGTGATATGATATAATATAATATTGATGTATTGCCCAGCTCCAGATGAATATGGCAGTAGTGCAAAAAAACAAACAAAAAAACAAAAAAACAAACAAAAAACAGTCAACATGCATGGGTCATAGCTCATACAGGTCTTTCTCAGAGGGAAGGAGGAGTCAAACATGGAGGATCGTGTAGCCTGCTTATCAGAGCTACTGATGAGTGTGGGGTAGAGCGCCCCCTGGAGGACGGGAGATCTCTATGTTTACAGGAGGTTAAAATATAAGTGTTTAAAATTTAAATTGTTTGTTATCAGAGTTGACAGTCTGTACTAATCATCTTAAACAAACAGTGTTGACAGACAGGTCAGTGCAGGACCTGCAGGGTGCAGTGTGTCTGGTGCATGAGTGTGTGTGTCTCAGAGAAGTGACGTGTGTTAGCGGCTTGTCTGGTGACGTGTCTCTACTGCTTCTCTCTCTTTCCTCACGGAGCGGCTGGATGGATCCACACTGACTCCAGTGGAGCACTCAAACTGGTACCAGTAACACGGCAGGAGTCGGCCTAAGGACACCATGGGGAGTAAGTCGCTTTCGTCATTTGTGTACACGTGTTTAGGGTGATTTAAATGACCTCCTGTCTTTTTACATCTCTGAGAATAATGCACAGAATGCTGCCGTCGGCAAGCTAATTAGCTAACCTTGGCAAGTTGTAGCTAGCTTAGAACGGGAGCTAATTAGAAGTTTTTCTTATTGTCAAATTTTGAATCGCTGGACTTCAGTAACGCTAGTTTTGTTTCACAGTCAGAGGTCATTTCTAACATTTTGCCCAAGTATTTCAAACAAGCGTCAAAGCTTCCTCTTGTAAAGTACTGCTCACTCGTTTTGTGATGAAACGCTAGTTAGCATCAGGCTAACTCTAGCTGTGTGCACTGTTCATATAGAAGAGTTTAATGTAAAGACATATTCAGAAAGGTTTTCTCTTGCTTTCTTTGGGAGTCCGTTGATAGATTTGCAATGCGCCAAACTGACTGAATTAGTCGAGTACAATATAATAATTTAGGTGGTTTTACTTAAATCTCTTGCTGTCAAAGTCAATTTCAGTGATTGGCACAGCTGATCAACACCAAGACAAAACACTCATCAGAGAGCCGGGTAACACCGGTATAGACATGACCACACACAGGATCCTAGTTACTCTCAACCTTGCTCAAGTTTATGTCTGTATATCCATTTACAGCTGTTAAAGTTTGCTGCTTGTTGCTGCATTGGCCAGTTGACCGCTGGCAGCTGTTTAGCTGCTGGTTAGTGATGACGTAGCATGTAAACTAGCCTGGTTTAAGGTGACCAGAAACGTAACTGGCTCCCATTTATTTTGGTCTTGTAAATGTACACATGAACTGTGGAAAAATATTAATTACATAGTTGGCAACACTTTGCTCTGCACCATAAGTGTTATTTTGGTTGCTTTCATTATACTGACAAACATGTTGACGCTTTTTTTTCTCTCTTATTAATCTAATTTTACTTATCGACGAAGTTTTCAGTAGAGCCTAACTAATATGATCGGACTTATATTGGTCTATCACAGCTTTATTGGTATCAGCAGTGTTGATTATTAATCGATTATTAAATTAATCGCCAGCTATTTTGATAATTGATCAATCGGTTTCAGTAATTTTCTGAGTGAAAAAGTTCAAGTTATCTGATTTCAGCTTCTTAAATGTGAATATTTTTGGTGTTTCTTTACTCCTCTGTGACAGTCAACTGAATATCTTTGGGTTGTGTGTAAAACTAGACATTTGGGGACATTTTCTTAGGCATTGAGAAACACTGACATTAAAACAAACAACCATTGACTGATAGAGAAAATAATTGACCGGTTAATTGATTATGAAAGTAATGGTTAGTTGCAGCTCTATTACTATGCACCTCTATGAAAGCTGTTTCTTTTTATAATATAACATAATGCAGATGTTTATTTGTTAGCTTTATAGGCAGAATTTTATATGAATTTGAGTGTTTTTCTGAATTCAGGTTTTAATTTATGCATGTATTAAACATTATTTGTGTTTTTCTACTTTAGTTATTAATAAATGTTAAAAAATACCAGTGAAAGTTTAGTGTTTCAGTGTGGTGATAATTGTGGACAATGATGTTTATTGTTAACTGTAAAATACTGTAAAACTGTAAAATATCCTGCCTTTTTATCTTTGTCACAAATGTTGGCCATTTTTGAGGGATGACTGCAAAAAATGTGTGTATGCATGTATTCTGTATAAAGACCATCAGCTGATATATTAATATTACATTTTTTTTTAATCCCTAATATAAAAAAATCCAGTATCAGTCAGGCTGTAGTTTGCAGACAGAAAACCTCAGTTCTTGTTATTTGTAAAGAGATCAAGGAACAATACTTGGTAATGATTTCTCCTTCACAAAGCAAAAAAGCTATCAAAATAGTAAATGTATGCAATATCTTTTATAGTTTTTTTGGTGAAGTTATTGGCTTACTCGTGTGTCTTTATTTCAAATTTATTAATATTTCATTGGATTTATGTTCTTTCTGTTGCCCTTTTCCATTTTTTTTTTTTATTTTAACATCCTCAGTGCTGCATCTGTATGTGTGTGATTCTGATGTTTTCTTTGATACTATGCATGTGTTGGTCTTTTTGAAACAAAGTTTAAAAAAGACCAATAACTCAAGATAACACAAATATTGCTGAGGAGAACTCCTGTCCTTAATTGTGGTATAAATGCACCGTTACTAACGTCTTTAAATCTTCTTATCTCTCTCTGCAGTTAAATTTTTGGAGGTCATCAAGCCGTTCTGTGCGGTCTTGCCAGAAATTCAGAAACCAGAAAGAAAGGTATGCTTAGATGTTTGAATGTATATTATTGAGTTGCATTACCATTTTTTTTTACTGTATATATATGAATGACATCTGCTTCTTTTTTAATCCTCACAGATTCAATTTAGAGAAAAAGTACTATGGACCGCCATCACGCTATTCATCTTCCTGGTGTGCTGCCAGGTTAGTATCTGTTGTAATGATAACCAGCCCACTTAGTTATGCTTTTGGTCCCACTGTTCTGTGATACTGTTTTCTAACTTTTTCTGTCTCTCTTTCTAATTCAGATTCCTCTCTTTGGCATCATGTCGTCAGATTCAGCAGATCCCTTCTACTGGATGAGAGTAATCCTGGCTTCCAACAGAGGTGCTTGAATTGTACATGTTAAACAGGCTTAATCACAGAGTCCTTTTATGTCTTATTCAGCTTCAACAAGGAGAAATAATCTAATTCCAGTGTTGTTATCAGGCCTGACATAACCTCATTATCACATGTGAGAAGTCAAAGGTCATTGCATTGTTTCAGGTACTGCTATCGCTGCACTAACTGATGCTTACAGTGACACTAATGCCGTTCACTTTGTCCCTCCAGGTACTCTGATGGAGCTGGGCATCTCACCCATTGTCACCTCAGGCCTTATCATGCAGCTGCTGGCTGGTGCCAAGATCATTGAGGTGGGGGACACTCCCAAGGACAGAGCCCTCTTCAATGGAGCTCAGAAATGTAGGTCTACTACTCCCTGTGCTTGCTATTTTTATAACTTGTCACAAAACTACTAAGATTTTTCTGTTTGCTTTGAAGATGGCAGACAAAGTGGTCTGTTCAGTTTTTAGTAACATCAGTTGTCACTGTCTCTGCAAGATTTCCAATTGCATATTGTATTTATGTCTTTTTGCAGTGTTTGGAATGATCATCACCATCGGACAGGCCATTGTATACGTTATGACTGGCATGTATGGAGACCCCTCAGAGATGGGTGCAGGGATATGCTTGCTCATCATCATCCAGGTTAATAAAAAACTCCCACTGCCACTATCTAGAGTAATCTTTAGATCTAGAACTAGTACCTTGTTCTCACCTGCTAAAATTACATTTCCCAGCCAAAATGTTCAATTCACTCTTTTATAGTCATACACACAGTGAAGTATTATGTCATTTAACCGGGTTTTGATAGTGTGTCATTAGGGATAAAAAAAATTTTAATCAAAATATTATCAAAATTGCTGTATGGTCAAGTTGAATATCCAAATTGGAGAAGCTGCAGTTTTTTTGATAACAGTTAAGTGTTTCACAGGATAGCATTATAAGTTAATCATGGTGATGCCCCGGCCTTCAAATCATATTTTCCAGCTATAAGGGAACATGATCGTTTGGTACAGAGCCCAACAAAAATCACATTGTCATCATTTTTAATATTTTTTTCCAGTGAAAATTAAATGCAAAAAATTACCATTGCAATTAAAATCATGACTCGTGTCACTCTGTCAATTGCAATATGATTTTTTTTGTATATTGTTAATTCCTATGTGTTATGTCAAGAGTCAGGTATTGTGTGAGGCACAGATTGAATGATAAAAGCTTGCTAGCATTCGTGCAATATGTGTTTTGTGACTAGCAGACAAATAAGATAAAATTGTGATTATATCCCTTTGTGGGTTTGGCAGAAATTGGAAAATTCAAACCTTAACAGGTTCATTGTGTGTCATAATGTTTTGTTGTAAGCAGCTGTTCTGAACAGCTGGTTGCCTGAATCGGCTCAATTCAAACCTCCTGTCTGTGTCTTCAGCTGTTTGTTGCTGGTCTGATCGTCTTGCTGCTGGATGAGCTGCTCCAGAAGGGCTACGGTCTGGGCTCCGGTATCTCTCTCTTCATTGCCACAAACATCTGTGAGACAATCGTGTGGAAGGCCTTCAGCCCCACCACTGTCAACACTGGCAGAGGTACGGCTACTGGGAACAAATGCACTTCAAAGCTGAGATGATGATAAAGGAGTTGCATCTTCACATTTACTATAATGTCTAACCCTGTCTGTCCTGTTGTTTTTTTCAGGTACTGAGTTTGAGGGAGCCATCATTGCTCTCTTCCATCTCCTGGCCACCCGCACAGACAAGGTGCGCGCCCTGAGAGAGGCCTTCTACAGACAAAACCTGCCTAACCTCATGAACCTCATCGCCACCGTCTTTGTGTTTGCAGTGGTCATATACTTCCAGGTGAGCTGTCAACATCTAAACATAAACCAGTGTTTTATTTGCTTATATTGCACTAAATGAATTTGGACTGCAGTGTTTTTTTAGACAAAACCCAGCTTACTGATTGGCACACTTTGTTACCTCACCAGGGCTTTAGGGTGGACCTGCCCATCAAGTCAGCTCGCTACCGTGGACAGTACAACACCTACCCCATCAAACTGTTCTACACGTCCAACATCCCCATCATCCTGCAGTCTGCCCTCGTCTCCAATCTCTACGTCATCTCTCAGATGCTCTCGACACGTTTCAGCGGCAACTTCCTTGTCAACCTCCTGGGAACGTGGTCTGTAAGTATACGATGAGCGCTTCATCTCCAGCACATCCATTGTAAATCTCTGTGACATGTTGAAAGACCAGGAGATTGTATTAAAGGGATAGTTCTCATTATTTGAAGTGGGGTTGTATGAGATAGTAATTGAGAGCCAGTATATATTAGCTATAATTGAGGACAGTCGGCAGGCTCCCAGTTAACAGAAGCAGAGAGTTAAGCACCACTTAAGAAAAGGTCCACCAAAAAAAAAAATCAATATCAGTGTATGCTCTATTAAGATTTTTTTTTTACCGCTTTACCTTGCCATCAGACAGGCTGTTATGCTCTCTCCAAACCAACCAAACTCCATAGACAAAATCAGTAATTTTACCTTGCAGAATTTAGGAGTTGCTGGTCTTCCACTGCCTTGATCGGTTACTTAATTTGTATTATTGTGTGACTTAGGTGTTTGAAAAGGATATTTCAGGTCATCGTCAGCCCATCCATCGATCTAACTTCTGTGCTGGTACTCCTCATCTTCTCCAAACTGGGGGCGTGCCAGCTGCCATCTGCTGTAGCTAATACACTAAGTACATCATTCAGTCCCACTTCAAATAATCCAAACTATCCCTTCAGGGAATCTATGTTCTTTACAGAAAGACAGGTTGGTCAGGTTCTGTCATGGACATGCAGCATTTTACTAACAAAATCTTGTTTGTTTAGGACACCACGAGTGGTGGACCAGCTCGTGCATACCCAGTGGGTGGTCTCTGCTACTACCTTTCTCCCCCGGAGTCGTTTGGTTCTGTTCTGGACGACCCGGTCCACGCTGTTATCTACATTGTCTTCATGCTCGGCTCCTGCGCCTTCTTCTCTAAGACCTGGATTGAGGTCTCAGGATCCTCTGCCAAAGATGTAAGGCTGTGTTTCTACAAGCATTAAGCAACTTGCTTTGTGTCAGTCCGACAAAAAATTAATTTGTTTGTCACTTTGTCTTTCTCAGGTGGCGAAGCAGCTGAAGGAGCAGCAGATGGTGATGAGGGGACACAGAGAAACCTCCATGGTGCATGAGCTTAACAGGTACAGAGCAAACATGGTCTCAGTTAAAACTTTGTATAAAATCATTTGAAATCTGCAACATAGAAAATCACAACCTTCTGGCAATTATGTGGAAATATAAAAGCATACATAGTTACAATTTGCACATGTATTAACATTAATCATATTTACATTATAAACATATAGCTATTCATACTTGAAAAATCTAGTGAGAATTATGAAATTTCAGTCTGGAATTCTGAAATGGAAAATGTGTAGTAACCCTGTTGAAGGTTGTCCTCTTGAATGTCTGTGTATTCATAATTGATTTCTTCTTCACAGGTACATCCCCACAGCTGCTGCCTTCGGTGGCCTCTGTATAGGAGGGCTGTCTGTCATGGCTGACTTCCTGGGTGCCATTGGTTCGGGCACAGGAATCCTCTTGGCTGTGACCATCATCTACCAGTACTTTGAAATCTTTGTGAAGGAGCAGAGCGAAGTGGGCAGCATGGGAGCACTGCTCTTCTAGAAAACACCGACCTTCTGACACATCAGACGCAAAACATCCACCCCCAGTCATTTTTTTACCACCTTTGTTTTCCACCATACATCTTTAGCATGTCAGTGCTGAGAAAACTGTTTCGGTTACTCCCAGGGTTGCGCATAGTATTGTGTCTCTACAGTCTTTTTTCCTTCAGTAGCTATCACCCATCTCTCTGCAGGCTGCCTAAGTCCCAAGTGACTGTCTTATCAGCTGAAAAATGCCTAAAAGCACACAAGTGTGAGGTGCTGTCTCCGACTTACCTCAGGCATTGTTCATTGCAGCATGTTCGAGGAACAAGAAGACAGTGACAACATGTTAGTGCTTATTTCAAGCTGAAAGCACTGTGCCTGGACGTTTCTGGGGGAGTTGAAAGAAAGCCATGTCAAAGTCATGTTCATCACAGGTAGCGACCATGCTTGAGGTTTGTAAGGGCCTATAGTAGGATGTGAAAAGTATAAATAAAATATGCTTGTACTCCTGATAAGGTTTCTGGATAATCAGACAAGCTGTTGGTGAATTTTATTTACCTTTATTTTGATATTTTAAATGATGGACTACGTTTATATTCACGCATGTAGGGCACAGTGTTTGTTCTCTGTCTCTGGGTCCTCAAAGGAAGCTGTTTGTCTGTGTCGTCATGCTCTTTTATTCCCAGACTGAATCGCTGCACAATACTGCCGAGATGGTCGGGATGAGGGTGGGTTTGATAGGGACGAAAAGGGGTTTCATTTTGATTTTTACTTTATGTAACAGACATAATTGTGTTATTAAAAAAACAGGATTTTTTTTCCAACACGCTTGTGTTTTGATTCCTCTTGCCTCCTTGTGATTTGTACTGGCATGTACTGTGATGACTGCAGGATACTGATTGTGACTCAATCAAGTAATGAAGAATAATGCATAGTAGCATAGCAACCAAATGGCCTAAAACAAACTCACAGCAATAAGCTTGAGCATAGTTAAAAACTTACTTGGGCTGTTTCTCTGACGTTATCCTCAAGTTGAGACAAGTTTGTCTCAGCTGTGGTTTTATTCCAGTGCTGTATCTTGTACTAATCACTTAACTTCCACTAGAGGTCACTGTATCTAAGAAACTTTTTAACTGAGAGTGAAGTGTCAATCTGAGGGGAGATTGCATTTCATACTGCATATGCCCAAACACCACCACCTGCACTTTGACAATTAAAAGAGAGCTAAATAAGACAACTGAAATGTCCTCTAGACTAATCTGAACTCCAATTAACTAGACTAGATATCTCCTCATCTGAAAACTTGAAGAGTGGCCAAACATAAGTCATAAGGGAATGTGTTGATGGATATTTAACTGGGTGATCATTAAAAAAGCATAGACATTCAATATATGCAAACACAACAATACATAGCATTTTTAATGGTTCTTTTAAACTCGTCGTCGCGGCGGGTTGATTTTTTTTTAAATTTCTTTATTTGTGAAAGGCTAACCAAAAAATGTATTAATAAGGTAGATATAATGGACAGACACCCAATGAAGAAGCATTTACAATGATGTCATGATGTGGTAAAAGTCATCAAGCTCTACTCTCAGGGCACCTCCACTGTGTCAGGACAGGAAGCAAACACCTTCTGTACGTCCCCCAAAGTCTCATAACCATGAATGAAACAAAAACCGATACATTACAAAACTTATTCCATTGAAATGTATGTAAATAACTGTGAATTAATAAATTTACAAGATGTACAGTGTCATTCCTAAAAAGATTATTAGGCAGATTTACAGATTATCATGTAATATGTTGATTATTTACAGCCTATTGGGAACACATAATGGGAATTAAACATGCTAATTGAAATTAGCATTGCAATCGCTGTAATTATTTTTTATCAACAAATTGATCCATTTGACTTTACAAGATAAACATAAAATGACATGTGCTCATACTTTCAGCCATATATTTCCTCTTTGGAAACTTGACTTTAACTCAGTCTGTTACTGTGGCTTCAACACTCCACACTGATCAGCTACAGCAGCCTCAAAGGGTCAAAACTGGTTTTAAATACTAGGTGGAGAGACTGGAGAGGCAGCATACATATATTTTTATCTTTCTATTTATTCATGATTTTCTTATGGCACTAACTTGATGAGCAGAAACAGCAAAATATAAGTGGTAAAATCATTACAGCGACCCCGTCTAAATATTGTGGTCGTATCGACTGGAGAGATGAGGAGACCTTCTCAACCTTAAATATCATTCTGTATGGTGTTGCTGTAGGAAATGTTGGAGTGAGTGAGCACAAAATCTAGTCACAGCAATCCAATGTAATGAAGAGTAATTAACACCCTTGTAAATGCATATACAGGCCAAAATGAAGAGAGTTATGAGCAGCTGTTGCAAAAAAGTTTTCCAGCTCAACAAAGTATTAATAGATTTCCTGAAAACTGCACACAGCACAAATATGAGCCACTAAGATGCTATCCTTCACATTTGAAATTGATTACTGACCTTTGAAGACCATGAACTTGACTGCTTATAAAAGTGGCAAATAAAATGTACAATAGAATAAACAAAATATATCCTTTTTGAAGTAAACTGGTACATTTAGCTGTTCCTGCTCATCGTGTTAGTGCCATAAGAAAATCATGAATAAAGCAGAAAAATAAAATATATGTTTGCTGCCACTCTAGTGTCTTCACCTTTGACCCTTTGAGGCTGCTGTAGCTGATCAGTGTGGCGCATTGAAGCCACAGTATCAGACTGAGTTAAAGTCAGCAGCTGTCAGCCATATATTTACTCTGTGGAAACAAACTGAGAGTATGAGCACACATGTCATTTTATGTTTATCATGTGAAGTCAAATAGATCCATTTATTCAGAAAATAATTACTGTGATTGTTATGCTAATTTCAATTAGCATGTTAATGGTAATTACCAATATGGGTTAGCATAAAGCTAAGCAATAATACACATTGAAAACACAAGGTGGTGCCAGTCTGATGGTGTCAGATTTAATTTCTCAAGTTTCATTCAATATATTCACGATTTCATATAAAGTTTCAGTCAGTGTATTTAGACTTTCTTTCCATGTGTTCAAACTTCATTTTATTTCATTGTGACCTCTGTCAGACAAAGTCACAGAGCAGCCCTGGATGTGTCTGTGAGCAGGACACAGACAGACAGACTGCAGCACAGCTGACATCAGACAGACAGAGAGAGGAGCATCAACTTAACGTTTCTGTGAATGAATGATATCAAACTTAAAGAGGAGGAAACACAAGTTTACCTGATTACTGTTCAGCCCGTTCTCTCTCCGTTTGTTATTTTCTCGTTAGTTCTGCTTCATCCTCTCATCAAAGTTGTAAACACTGACACCCGCTTTGAAACGAAGGAGAGGCACTGATTGTGCCTGAAAAGTATCAATGAAAAATAATATTTCACGTGATACTGAGAAGTAATATTGTAAATCATATTTTTAAAAAAGCAATATAGCAATAATAAATAGTTGAAAGTTTAATCAATCAGACAACTTTTATTCATATTTTTATTTTATTTTATTTGCGGATATTAGTTCAACTTAATTTATTTCTCATTTATTTTCTTCTTTTTTTAACGGTGACGTCATCACCGTGCGCCCACATGTGGACAGGTCAGAGGGGGTAACGGGGCTGTTGGACGCCGGGTAACTTGTCAAATGAAACCCTCGCAGTTGTTGAGTAATTTCTGTCACACCGGTCATATTTTACCACAGAGGACGAGGATCGACGGACTAAAACAGCGGCAGACATGTCGTACTGCAGGCAGGAGGGTAATTTATATCTTTGTTCATTCATTTTCATTCCACGGCAGAGCAATGTCATCGAGAGAGCCAGCAAGCTAGGCTAACTTTATAGAAACAGCGTTAACTTACAGTAGGTTAGCTACTTGGCTAGGTACGATCTAAGCCTCTAGCAATAATAAACACATGTATGTAACATTGCCTGTCATTGTAGAGACGTAATACACTGGGAGCCGCAGCGTTTTGACACGTAATGTTAATTAGGAGTGCTGTCAAACGGCTAGCTCTGATGATAACTACTGTCAGGGCTAGCAAACAGCAGAGCAGGTTCACTCAAGTTAAAGCTACTGGCACAGTGCGCCCCCACGGGTTACTGCCAATCAGATACTACAGTTATACTTTTGGTGTACTTGTACTGTAATAGTAGTACACTGGCATCATAAATTATCCAGGAACAGGTTATATACTGTGACAATTTAGTGTAACCCATGTTGTTGTCTTTTGTCATTTAAGGTAAAGATCGCATCATCTTTGTGACTAAAGAGGACCATGAAACACCCAGCAACGCTGAGCTCATTGCCGAGGACCCCGATGATCCTTATGAGGAACAAGGTTAGTTATTTTGTTGGTGTGGAGGGAAAAGAAGACCTGTGAGACTAGGACATACCAGACTTAACAAAACACTATACTTAATAAACAAACATCCTTCAGATTAGAAGAAACTGGACTGATTAAAATAATCTAGCATACAGTGAAATGTTTTGTTTGTTCATTTTGTTAAGGAGATACAGTAAATAACTCTGGTCCACACTCCATAGTAGGTGGCGGTAATATATCTTAAAGGGACAGTTCACCCCCAATATCAAAAAAACATATTTTTCTTTTGATCAAGGTGCTGCTTTGTATTAATCTGTACTGTTTTGGTGTGATATATTTGCTGTAGATATTCCTACATTCAATATAATGGAACTAGATAGCACTAGTCTTGTGGTACTCGAAGGCCAAAAACATTAAAAAAAAAACATTTATTTTATATCAGTTTTTTTATTTGAGAGAGGCCAGACGTCTCTACAGCCAATATATTCAAAACTCTGCAACTCGCTTCAAAAAATATAGATGGATAAATAGTACTACAGGCCAGGGGGAAAATATGTATTTTTGGTTTTGGGGTGAACTCCACTGAGCACATCGTGTCTGTGTCACAGTTTTGATCCATCACATGCACAGCTGCATGCCCCACCTGGAGCAGTTCAGAAGCTGAGCGTTTTAGCAGCCGGATTATCTTGTATTGCTCAGATTTAGTTGATTTGGTCATTTTTGTGCCGCTTAAATGATCTCTTTTACCTGTTTTATGATTACAAGTCTGCACTGGGTGTTACATTTTGAAATTTGACAGGATTCTCTATGCTGTTCCAGTGTGAAGCTTGCTGCTAGCTTGATCTCCTCTGTACAGCTTGACACAGCATCTGTCAAAAATAGAGTTGATGTATATTTGAAGTGGAGGAGAGTGGAGAGCCACTTCTGGGACCTGCTGCACCACTGCTGGTGGAATCATAAGCGTTGCGTAGAATGGCTCCGATCATCTCCGGCAGACGCAACGCAGCCGTGCCCGATGGCATCAGGCCATTAACGCTGCTTGCCACCTGCCATAAAACAAAAGAATAAAGAAAAAGTGATCAGACCTGACTGCCATATGTTTCTTACATCATAGTTACACTTTTGACTTCCTTCTGTCTGGTCTCCTGTTTCTTCAGGTCTCATCCTGCCAAATGGAGACATCAACTGGAACTGCCCGTGCCTGGGCGGCATGGCCAGCGGACCATGTGGCTCTCAGTTCAAAGAAGCCTTCTCCTGCTTCCACTACAGTAAGGAAGAGGTGAAAGGCTCGGAGTGTATCGACCACTTCCGTAACATGCAGGAGTGCATGCAGAGGTATCCTGAGCTCTATCCTCAGGAGGAAGAGAAAGAGAGCTCCTCTCAAGCAGAGTCTGCTCCTGTCTCCGCCACCCCGACTGAGGGCTCTGCCTTGCCTCCTGAAACTGACTCTACCCCAGCCACTTCAGCACCCGAGTCTGCTGTCTCACCTGACAGCACATCACCTACAGACAACCAGACTGCCAGCTAGGCTTGGTCATATCTCATCCAGGCTCTTGTTCTCTGAGTGTGAGCAGTGCCCAGCGTAAATGACTCTCCATGAGGAGCCCTGATTAGTCTCTTAAGCCCACATAGAGGGTTTACTGACAGCTCTGACCCTCATGGACAAGGACTTTGTGAATGCAGAGAAACATAGTACAAAACTATAGGCTACTTTGTTTGGTGAGCACTCAGAAACCATTGAATAATATGATTTAATGACAACGGGCCAAGCTATCTGATGCAGGGACGTTAGCTGAAAGACTCACTTTATATGCAATAGGAATTTAATTTAATATGTGTGCTCTCATGTCAAACAGGAGAGCTGTTTGTCAGCAATCACTGTTTGTGCTGTCCTGTTAAAGGAGCAGTGTGTAAAATTTCAGGGCGTCTATCGGTAGAATATGGTAGAAATGCAATAAAATGTTCATAAGTATGTTTTCATTAGTGTATAATCTAACCTGAAGATAAGAATCGTCTTGTTTTCGTTACCTTCGAATGAGCTGTTTATATCTACAGAGGGCGCGGGTCCTCTTCCACAGTGGCTGCCATTTTGGACTGCTATGTCTCTACAGTAGCCCAGAATGGATGAACCAAACACTGGCTCTAGATACGGCCTTCTGAGTTTGCACAAGTTTTGTGGCCATTAAGGTTCTCTCACACACACATACACACTTGGAGGGGAAGGGGAGGGTAGATGAGGTGTTTGCAATCTACAAACTCACTGCCAGATGCTACTCAATCTTACACACTGGTTCTTTAATGTCAGCTGGTCAGAAGCATCACGTAGGACTGATTTCTCACTAATTACTGCATTTAACAGAAATCTTTAGGAACTTACCTCGACTGAGTTGAATCCCTTTGCTTTATGTCACTTGAAAGACCAAAACTTAGATCACTGGTAAGAAAACAAGGCTACTGTTCCAGCTTCCGTTCAGTGAACATCACATTGTTAGTGACAGATGTTTTTAACTGTGTATGTTGACATCTTGTAGAAACTACAGGGTCTCCATCTACATCTATTGCCATATGAACAATGGTCGTCTGTATCCGTCGTAGACCAAAGTGGTTTGTCACGTTCAACTGTCACTGCGTAAATGTTTTTGCTGTCTTAACACTGTCTTCAGTCTCTGGTTTGATGCTGTGGTCACCATTCAATGTCATCCAGGCCTTAAAAGACTTGATGGGTTTTTCTCAAACCACTGTCAGTGTCACCAATGTCCATATTAAAATGATCACTGAACAATCTCAACTTCCTTTTTCCTTTTGTCCTTTGGAAGTCAAAGCACAACACTCTTTTGTCTGTAATTTTATCTTCTTTTCTTTTTTCTTTTTTTTGAAAGTCTGAGTTTCTGTGAGCTTTACTCACTAAACATCACTAATGTCTAGCAGGTAGACACCTTCAGTGTACAGATAACAAAAATTGGGATGTATTCTTGGACATGCATTTTATGGACACTGAAATTCTGTAATGCAGTGTGGAATTGTATTGCACAAACTGCATTCTTTGCACTCTCTTGCAGGCCACATAAAATGAGATGACAGGCTGGGTTTGAGTTTAGCCTAGAAGATTTACAAATTGAGGAAAACATATGACTGTATAATAAGGGAAAAAGATGGCATCATATTTTACAGTCTTCACTTATCTCGTTATATTGCATGTATGTTTGAAATATAAGTGAAATATATAGGTTTATCTTTCAAAATGTATCATGTTAATTTATTACAAAACTTATTTTGGTTATGAGACATAAAAAGAACTAAAACTTGACATATTTCCTATATGGATAAATGACAGTTGTAATCATTTGCACATTGCTCTTTGCTAGTCAATAGATAAAACATTGTATAAGAGACTTTTTTTTAGGCTAAGATCTTAATAAATCTATGTATTTTACCAAGTTGTGACTTGGTTCAAATTGGAATTGGTTATCAGCTCTGAAGGTACTATGTGAGGCAATTTAGATATGTTAATCGCTTTGTATTGCCAAAGTGTGAACAGATTGTAACATAATTTAAAAAATGAGACCTTTCCTGACTTTCTCGATTGCCTGAAACCACCAGAACACAAACTTACTGACCTAATGTACGGACATGATGCCTATCAAGAACGTGCGGGTTTGTGTATGTCATGTCATGAGTGCAAGCAACAAGATCCTGACTGCAGTTTGCTCAACAGCCACCAGTGTCTTTAATAACCAGCATTTTCTGAAAAGTTCCACATAGTGCCCTTAATTGTGGTAAAAAAACAAAACAAAACAACAAATCTCATTTGCAAATAAAGCCTTTAATGTCAGATACAGTTTATAACATGTGACCACGCAAATCACTCTTGCCAGTCTGTATTTTGTGTTGCACACTCACGCATTGTGAGTGACTCTTGGATAATTTCCCTCTGACGACACAGCGTGTTGTCCAGTGATGTTCAGTCTCTTTTCTGAATTTTCCACTGACTGTTAAATTTCCTGTTGACATCCTCTGAAGTGTGTCCTGCCTTTTCAGATCATATGGCTCATTGGCATCCATTCCTCAGGCCCTCTGATATGAGTAGACCTAGCCGGGGAGTCCATGGGACCACCACACTCTGCATGGTGACCAGCAGACGGCCCGTCCCAGCCTCCTCTGGGCCTGCCAGCAGGTACTCCATACCTGGAAAAACGGTAAGACATCAGAAATGACAGAGGTAAGAAATAACCAAGTGCAAATACTTAGATTTCTCAAGTATCTCTACTTGAGTATTTAATTTTGCGACATTTTTTTAACGTTTAATGTTACGTTTTAACACAAATATCTGAAGTTTTTACTCCTTGCATTTTCAGAACAGGCTCCTTACTTTACTTTTAATGCATTTGAGGGGAATTATTCATTATTTTGCATCATTGCGCACTGCCCTCTCAACATCAAGACGATGTCCTTCAACCTAAATGGACGGAACAGCTTGTAGAAAAAAACAGTTTTACAGTAACAGTGCAAAATTGTGTAAAAGATACAAGATGAAAACGATGTGAAAGAAGTAACAATGAAAATGACATGAAAGACATAACAAGGTACAAGAAATCAAAAGTAATGTGAAAGACATAAGATGAATATTATCGTAAAAGGCATAGTAAGATATAACAAGATGAAAATGATGTAACAAGACAAAAATAACAAAAAATGATGCAACAAGATGAAAATGACAAAAGAGGGAGACTCAACTGCAGAGAAAAGGTGAGGTTCAGTTAGCTTTGTACAGAAACAGCGAGTAGAAATGTCCTTCAGAAGGCGACCTTTTACTTTTATACTTGTACTTTTTCACTTTTACTTGAGTAAGGAATTTGAATCAATATTTCCACTTTTACCAGAGTATTTTCTTTACATACTATAAGAATCTGTACTCTTACTTGAGTAAAGAATGGGTGTACTTTTGCCACCTTTGCCCAACTGATTTTCTTTGGTGTCACTGTTTGTTCAGCTCAAATATTCATCTTTAAACACTAAAACTCTTTCAGCGAAAACTTGAAATGACACAGTAGTTGCTACAGAACAGTAGTGCTTCATGCATATGTTAAAGATTCTTTTTCTTTGGAGTTTGTCCTACCCGGGTTTAGAACAGGACAGGTGCAGCCACGGCTGGTCCAGGACAGTGGATAGATGCTGATGGTCCCCAGGTAGAGCGCCACCTGGCCTGATTGAAGGACCTTGCGAACTTTGACCTGCACTTCTGCATGGCTGCCTTTGTCATGAGCAGACAGCACACTGGCTTTTATCACTGTCATGGGCAGAAAGACAGAAAGACAGATAACTGAGAAGGCAGGTAATCTATGCTTTTAATTTTTCAAACAATTTTTAATCAAGTGAAATTTTTTCTTACCATAATCATGTTTAGTCTTACAGAGGTCAGACACACTTCTCAGCTTTTTCTCCTTACAGCTACACTTTCCTGTATACAGACACTGAGTTATGCTCCGATCCACCTTTAGCTCCATAATTACACTGTATGAAACACTATGATCCCACAGTACTAAGACTTACAATGCAAAAGGGCAACACAGCTGTAATTCAAAATAGGACAAATGCTTATTTTCATTATTGATATTCTGCCATTTCTTTGCAAGATTAATTGTTTAGTCTATGAAATGTCAAAACATGTGAAAAATGTTCATCACAATTTCCCAAAGTGATGTCTTCAAATTGCTTTTTGTCCAACCAACAGTCCAAAACTCAAAGACTCATCATTTACCATAATAACCAACAAAGAAAAACATAAAATGTTCACTTTTAAAAAGCTAAAACCAGCAAATGTTTGACATTTTTTCTCCTAATCAATTAATTGACTAATCTTAATACTTCAGTGTAAATTGCTGCACACCTGTGTAATGCAGAGCAGAGACTGCGAGCTCCTTTGACCACTGTACGTCTTCTTCAGTTGAGAACATGTGATCCAGATCAGGGATTTTTCCACCATTGGGCACATTGAACACCTGATTATTTGAGTAGCTGCAGAAGTGGAAGCGAATCCATGACGTCAAGGTTCAATTTTAGCTTCCATGTTGACGCATAAAGAATTTAATTTGTATTAAGCATGTGGCTTACCTGTCCAAACACTGGCCAGTGGTTGGGTCACAGCTGTGAGGGCAGGCACAGGGTTTGCAGCCCTCCTCTCCAAAACCCCAGTAGCCAGACAGACAGTGGCTGCAGGCTGTGCCCCCTACACCAGATTTGCAGTGGCACTGCCCACTCCTCGGGTGGCACCAGGGTCCCTCCTCTCCAAGACGAGGAGGCAAAGAGCCCCGTGGATCACACCAGCAGCCTGAGAAACAGAGACACAGTCACAGTTCTGTGTGCTGCTGAGATATTTAGTTTTTATCTTCTTTTATTGTCAAATGTCTTAACATATACCAACAGATGGATATATCTCAGGAATGCTTGGAGGGATTTTCTTCAACATTCACTTAGACTTGAATGAATGAATTAGACTTTGGTGGTCAAACGTCACTGTGACCTCAAGAATTCATACGAGTTTCACACAGTAATAGGGCATAGCACTGCTAGACTTCTTACATGTAATTAAATTACAAATCTAAAAAAAACACATTTACAAATCTAAAATGTGATTGTCAGTGACCCTCTGTTCTGTGGCTCTTACGTGTGCAGGCATGGGGGGAGTTGAGGGGCAGGGATGGGTGGCGATGGTAGCCGTGGCGACAGCGCTGACACCTGCGCCCCACGGTATTGTGTCTGCAGTCATCACAAACGCCCCCACTGGTCCCACCGGAGGAAATCCACACCCTCTGAGAAAAGTGACAGCTGTCTGCGTGACCATGACACTGGCACTCTGACGTCACAGGATGGGAAGGAGAGAGAAAGCCAACAGGGAACGTCATGAAACTACTCACAACAAGGTTGGTGGATTATCTTGAGTAACTGGGTAATGATTAATGGAAAGAGACACTGGTTTTGAATTTTTTAGATATATTTTGTTTTGGTGTTTTGAGCATCATAAGTCAAGTCGCCATTTCGTCCCGTGATATTAGTGAGACGGCAGGTGGTCACTTACTCTGGCATGGGTTGGCCTCCCCACTGCTGCTGTTGGCTGATCTCCAGGGACGGTCGTTGTAGAGTGGAGCACACCTCTCACAGTGATCCCCTGCTGTGTGGTGAGCACATAAACACCTGCCAGACACCTGGAAGACACATCTGGGGCTGCTCAGTCATTTCACCTACATTAGCAGACATTTACACCTGCTGTCTAGATCAGTAAATCTAAAATAGATCCGGGTGGGTCAAGCTATTTAAAGCCCCTTAAACAGCGATTTTTCCATCCGTAAGTACATTTTACATCTGGACCTTACATCCTGACACATGTGTTTTACATGGTTGTAATAAAACACAGGCCAAGGCCGTTGTTCTTTCGCTTTGACTCGCCCCTACACCCACAGGAAAGACCACTCACCATGTTACTGTCCTGAGTCGTGTCTTGGCTGCTGTTGTGTGGTACGCAGTGCTCAGCGTGTCCGTGGCACAGGCAGGTCCCTCTGGCCAGTAAAGTATAAATAGCATAAGGTGCTGAGGCTGAGCTTTCTGTGGTGGATGTGGAGGTCAGAGCTGAGGCTGCAAGGCTTGTCCGGTCAAGGGGATTTAGAGGTGCCAGACAGGTCTGAGCTTTTAGCAGTCTGATACGGAGGTTAGTGACGGTGAGGCGGGCGAGGGCCTCTGGACTGTAAGGGTCCAGCGTTTTAGCACTGTTGGGGTCTAATGTCCGTAATATTACCTGGGAGGAGAAACAGAGCACCAGATCACACACTGTGGATCTGTTAAAAGATAGTACTTCACAGCAGACCTTTTCACAGCAGCCACTTTGACATGAAATAGTAGGGTAAATACAGGTATTCACCATATTAAAATGGTGGGCCGTTTCCTCTGGTGTCACACCCGGGGTGAAAAGTTCAAATGTTGTATTGCTGTGGTCCAGGTTGCAAGCATACACTGTATGTAGAGAAATGGACAACATGAGAGCTCCCCAATAGTAAATCCAAAGCACCCCCTTGTGGTGGGCAACTTTGACTAAAACATCAAAGTACATGTCCAATAAATTTTTCCCAAACATGGTTCCTGTCATTTTAGGTAGTTCTCATCATGCTGATGTTCCTTCAAGTGTTCGTTTTTCTGATCAGCTTGGTTTTAATTTGTTATTTGAAGATATAAGAGCGGGGTTTCATGCCATGATTGTCAGCTGAGCTCTGCTTGCGATCGAGTCAACCAGCTGTGTGGACCCCAAAAGTGTGTCTCCAATAGTAGTCACTACTGCGCAGACTCTGGCACCAAATGATGTCACCAACGCAAGATGGCAGCGCTCATATCACAGTGGAAGAAAGTGGAGAAGCATCGTCCATCTTTTACATATGTTGTTTGTTGCAAGTCATGTAAATGTGGAGAATTTGACAAATTATTATTATTTCATTGCTTTTCAATTGATCAGCAACTGAAAAGACAATAGACAGTGAAAATCCAGAGGGACATCAGGCCATATTTCAAACAACATCTTTGATAGCCCATCAACTAACATTATAATTCAGTCACTTCCTGGCTAACATTAGGGTTTGATAGTGTTACATGATACGCTAGAAAAGGCTAGATTAATTCTGAAATGTCAGACACGTTTATTTAAGCTTGGAAGTAAAACACACTGGGTGTAATCAAGCTTGCACTATGGGCTAATGTTACCTGTCTTGCTGTCTCTTCTCCCGACCTCAGAAATGTTCTGGTTAAGTCAGTAACATTATGTGACGTTGTGTTCACTGCTGGAACATTTCTGTGTAGTTTTAATACAGATTACATCCAACTCATAAGTGATTTATGTATGATGATGAAAATTGTAAGATCAGACTTAAGTTTTGTTCTGACCTAACACGCCAGTAACCCTATGGGACAGCAAGACAGTTAACATCACATTGCATTTTATTATATCCAGTGCAATTACTTCCAGGCTTAAAAATGTGTCCAAGATGTGCATTGATATTTCAGAGTTAGTTCAAATTTACGCTTTTCCTTCTGTATATGTAACAATTTCAAATTGCACTGTTAGCTCAGAAGTGGTTGAATGCTATCTGTCTCACAGTAGCTAATGGGTTATCAAATTTGTTGTTTCAGTTTGATATATTGCCCAAGAACCTTCTGGTTTTCAACTATCCATTGTCTTTCAGTTGCTGATCAATTGGGAGGCGGTGAAATAATAATGATTTGTCAGATTCCCTTCGTATTGATACAAATCAAGGAATACAGCAATACAATATCTCAGCTAAGTGTGACATCAGAGGAAAATGTGTGAATATGGTGAACGGTGCATTTTCTTACCTCCCCTCCGCTGCAGGGTGTAGCACTGGTGTAACGGGATGTACACAAAGAGCCTGACTGAGTGAAATCATCAGGCAGACCAAACTCCACGCTGCAATTGTGCGCAAAGAGTTTAAGAGTTTCCCAGGTCTTTCCAAAGTCGGTTGAGCGTTCGATGGCCATGGCAGCAGGCCGAGGTGACCTGAACACCAAAACCACATGGGACAGACAAAACTGTGTTTCCAGGTCCAACCGGATCTCATCCTGCTGCTCCTGCGTGGTGGTACCTGCACCTGATGCCCACCACGTATCTGGATGCAAGAACGGGTCATCAGTCATGTGAGCAGACGGATGGGAGTCCTCAGGGCAGATGTGGGGGGTCACGGGATGATGGCGGCAAGGGTTGTGGTGTAAGGAGCTGTTCCCACAGCAGCCTGAGAGGGTGAGGAGATTCCGGCCACTAGCCAGGTTCCCTATGGGTGGACTACAGGCATGGTCCACACATCTGGAAACTGACACAGAGATGGATGGAAAAGTCAGATACAGTCTTATCAGTTATTATCTTATGACATAGCAGAGTATATTTATTACATGTTGAGATAAAATGGGTACACTGTAAAAAAAAAAATCAGGAATTTAGTGGACTAATATTATTTTCTCATTAACTTAATGTAAATATACAGTTTTATTTGTTGTATGAATGTATCGCACCAGATTCAATCAACTTATTAAATTAGGTTTCTAAAGAAAAACGATCAGCATATTAGCAGACTTCCCAGCATGCATTGTTTGGGAGTTAAAACTCTCCTGAGTTTCCTTTTTTTAAATTGTTTTATTGTGTGTCTCTCATACACTTCAAGATAAGTCATGGTTGCTTAATTCACAATAATGAAAAAACTGCAAATGATGATGAATTAAGTCTATACCCCCTTACACTTAAAATGTAATAAAGTCACTGGGAGCAGTTTCATATATTGTATTTGTGTGAATACTGGAACAAAGTTGCTCCAGCAGGAGCAGCTGCAGCTGTAAGTTATTTAAGTGAAATGAAGAACTGACTTACAGAGAAAATGCAAGAAGAAATCAAACTAGTTTGTAATGTTTGTGAGTGTGACTGAAGAGTTGTTAGTTCGACTTAATATCTTGAGCTTATTCAGCATGTTTTGTCAAGTAGAACTGAATTAATATCAAGTTTATTTAACTAAAAACTAAAAAATTAATTACTTTTGAATCATTGCCAAATTACCACAGCTTGTCTTTTCAGTCAACTTAAAATTTTAAGGCTGCTCAGACTAGCTTTTTAAAGTTAAAACAAATTTTTCCTAACAGATCAGTGCTTTTACATTATAGAACGCCTTAAAAAAACACTTTCCAGCACCGACATCACAGACAAAACTAAAGTCCCATGAATATTTAATTTTCCTGACCATTGTCCCACTGCTGCTCGTTCTGATGTGACACAGAATCCTGCTCTTTCCTCTTTGAACAGAATTGATACGCTCAGGTTTCATGTGATGGTAAGACACAAGGCAGCTCCGCTATCAGTGTCCACACTGCCTTAAAGTTATAATTTGAAGACAAGTTGAGATAATTTTGTAATAGTTAAAAACAAATACAATTTTCTAGTCAAATACATTTGACATTAATTCAGTTATACTTGAGAAAATGTGTTCAATAAACTTCAGATATTAAGTTGAATCAACAACTCTTCAGTCACACTGACAAACAACATAAATAACTGAATTCAACGCTCATCTTCATCATGAGCTGCTGTGTGTATATTATTGTGAAAACTAGCAACCATGCCTTATCCTGGAGTGTATTAGAGACACACTGCAAGTTTCCATCACATATACTTTCTTCAAACTATAAAAAAGTAGGGTGTCAGGAGAGTTTTAACTCTCAAACAAGGCATTCTGGGAGGCCTGCCAATATGCTGATCATATTTCTTTAGAGACTTAATTGAATGAGTTGATTGAGCTCTGTTCAGTACATTAATTCAACTCATTATTTCAAGTCAAAAGACCTCAGGTTAGAGCAATCATGTTTATAATACTAGATATTTTAAGTTTATTCAACTTTAATTATTAAACTTGTATACTTAATTCCTGTACGTTTTTTTTTACAGTGTTATGACCCTTCCGTCACTTTTAGGACAGCAAAAACTTCGCTAATAAAGTGTCAACTGCAAATGAAGAACCATGTAAAACATAATTGGGTCATCAATCAGTTTCATAGACATTTTAAGTACTTAAATCACCATAACTCCAATCAGTAACATAGCCAAACCACAAGGGGGGGGGGGCAAGGTGTGTTTAGCCACAAGGACTCAACTGATGCACAGAAACAGCATCAACCGCAACTGAAATGACGATTAAGATGATGATGATGATGATGATGGTGATGGTGATGATGATGATGCACCTCACCTGCTCCGCTCCTAGTCACAACCAAACACAGCCAACAGAGAGCTACCAGCATCTGATGTCGACCTTCCCCGCGCATACTAAACACTCTCATCCTTGTTTCTGCTGTGTTTACAACATACACTGTGCGATAAACGCCTTCCAGCACAGATTAGTCCCAACATTATGTGGAGCCCATCTAACCGACAAGCGCATTTCCCTGCCAATTACGCAATGCGCAAAACTCGTCCAGACGAATCCAGGAGTATTTTTCCCAAGTCCTTCCGGTAACAATGACAACAAAAAAAAAAACAAAAAAACAAAACAAAACAAAAAACAAAAACAATCCGCGATAAAGTTCAAAGCATCCTCAGGAGCAGCCAGGTCATCTCGCTGACTGACATGGATTGTGCGCCTCCACTGCAGCAAATTTGTTATTCCAAGAATGAAAACTCCACATTTGACATTAAGAAATGTTACTAAATTCCATTTGATAGAGGTTTGTCTTCATCCATTTTGCGCAGCAGAGAGTGTCTAGAGGATGAAAGTGGTAGGTCCTTTTCTATGCCAATTAATTTATGTATATGTTTCCATTAATTCACAGCCAACCGGAGGATTCCGTGTCCCAGCCAGCTCCAGCGCTCTACGCGTTTACGCGCAGGAGAGGAGTGTGCGCTCTATTTAACCACGGTCCTCTCCGCCCACACACACACACACACGCGCGCGCGCTTGAGGACGTTGCGCGCGACCAACAACTCTAAACCAAAACTGAATGAGAAGGTGTATTTTATCTCCCACCGACTGACTTTCATTCATGGGATTCTGCAGAAGGTCGTGCGCAGTGGTTAGAGCAGACTTGCGACTTGCACGGGCTCGTTAATGTGAACCAGCCGCACGGCGCATACCAGCTAAAACAGGTCCCTGCACTAACCAGGGCCTCATAATAAGGCGAGGAAATTAGTTTATCTGCTCATGCCCTCCTGTTTTTCAGCTGCAGTAATTCCAAGTTACAGGTCTCTTTGATGTCTCGCACGAGGAAACCTGAGAGGGAAGACAAAAATAGTCCTCGGTACTGTCGCAGTGTTATTTGCAGCTTGATGGCGTATTGTGGCACCAAAAGAGTTTGACAGCTTGGAGTTTCATGCAAATGACTTGGACAAGAAAAGCGCCTTTCCTTTCTCCCATCTGTCTGCCTGACTGAATGGATTACCCTGCCATTCTCCATTATAACACTGGATAATAAACACATGTTCAAACACATGACAGTCCTTTATATCCGCACACATGTCAGGTCCTTTATGGGCCTGATGTATTCTCACCCCCTTCAGAGTTGGAAGAATAAACACCATGTCTCTTCAGTTTTATGGCTCAACTTCAAATACGACAGCCTCAGAAAATTGGAATAGACGCACAGAACTGGATTAGTTTCCATAAATGTCTTTAAAGACATACAAATTGTTTACAGACATGCCTGCCTGCTTTCCCCAGAGTGGAGAACAAAAAGAGAGGCATAAAGAAATGACATATGATGAATGACAATAATAATGATGTGTGTTATTTGTTGAAAATATGATGTTGTGTAAGGAGCAGCCAACAGAGGATTAATCACAGCATTTTGTCCCAGTCATCTATCCCTATTAATCTGACATTTTTCCTTGAGGCTGATACCATTATTTGGGAGTTAAAAAAAAAAAAAAAGCGATGTTGATATATCTGCTGATATTCTTTATTTTTATATACTGTATGTAAAGTCCCAAATGACATCAGGGCACTCAAATAGTAAACTTTCAATGGTATTTTTTTTTAATAATTCTAAATAACTATAAATAAAATAAAGAACAGAGTGTCTACTTGCACCAGGGTGAGAATAAGCACACAGAAGTTATTCAGCTATTTGACTATTCACACCGTCTTCATCTACCTTTAAATAGTGACAAATTTTCTGTAAACAAGAGGCTGCAGTGGGTGAATGTGTTAACTACAGGGCTCTCCTGTGGGAGAGTGGGGTCCTGTCCTGTGAGAGTAGGATTTTTGTCTAGCGTGAAATTAGAAGTCAGTATTATCTACATTTTTAACTAAGTTGACTTATTATTACAGTTTTGATTTAAATTGTTTTCAGTTTTCAGTCACAGTTTGGTTAGGTTTTGGCAAAAAAACTACTTGGGTTAGATTTTTAAAAAAGTTCATAGGTTTGTCTCTGCCATGTGGGTGTAATTAATCACATTGGTTATTCCACCCTGGGTGCAAATAGTACCGTTGGCTAGGGACATTTGGAATATACACCTGGGTGTAAATAGCCACATTGGCCATTTCACTCAGGGTGCACATATTATCTGCATGAAAAAACACAAATAGAATGACTTGAATACTTGAATTAAGAGAGAGGATCAAATAACAACAAACAAAAACCCCAATCTGCTTTATGTTCTGTAAAAAAAAAAAAAAAAAAAAAAAAAAAAATTAATTTTATT
>JAJHUR010111814.1:0-31710 GCA_027495735.1 Lutjanus campechanus | reverse complement strand
CTCAGCAAATATATATACACATATATGTATATATATATATATATATATATATATATATATATATATATATATATATATATATATATATATATATATATATATATATAAAAATATATATATATATATATATATATATATATATATATATATATATATATATATATATATTGGAAAACATTTACGCAAATACCAATATAGACCAATATAGCTGTGCTCAGCCAATATTGGGCTGATAATATCGTTTGACTGATATATGTGTCTGGCATTAGTCCATCTGTGTTGATTTTAAATGTATCTTACTGTTCACCCCAAAATAGATAATAGATAATTTCTTTTGGACAGAAAGTGAGCTGTCTCTCAAGTCATATATCCCTCCATCTCTATCTGTTGAGCATTTGTCTTCGTTCACCCCTCGCTGGTCTTTCCTTTTCATCTCTTTGTCCTCTTGCTCTCCACTCACACCAGCTATCGTGTCTGGCAGGCCTGCACACAATAAACCCCCCCAGAGGCTCTCCATCTTCTCTCATCTCACAGTTTCTCCTTTCGTCTCTCTCCAGCGGTGCAGTATATGCTAAGAATAGCTTTATAGGAGATTAGGGTAATGCCATTTATGAGGGATTAGCTGTTATCTGGTAATGTTAGTGGCATACAGACATAGTTTCTGGCTGCTTTGAAATGATTTAGAGGCAGTTCTGGCTTAGTGAGACTCTCGGAAATGAGAATAACATCTTTGCACAGGTTGCAGGATGGGAGGACCTGTGTGCGTTTGTGTGTTTAAGGAGGAGGGATAATGGATAAAACATAGATTCAAATCATCAGTGTGGTCCTGGGGCCATATAACAGAAACTACCTAACTTGCAGCTCCTATGTTGACTGGTTACTATGGTAATTAGGGTTAGGACTTGATTTAGGAAAAAAAGAAAACATTACAGGTTACTAAATTAAGTCCTAACTTAAGATAGAATACGTGCATTACAATAACAACCTAATTTTCCCAAATAAATTTTAGGATAGCTGTTAAACTGTCGCAATTTTCACTTTTCCATGGGTAGTAGCTAACTTATGCTAGCTAGCAAACGTGTTAGCTGACAGTAGCTACTGGTAGTGGTCGTTAACAGTAGCTAATGTTAGTGTTAGCTAATAGCAAATAATGGTATTGTTTGCTAACAGTAGCTAATAGTAGTGTTAGCTAACTTGTTTAATCTGTTTGGCTTATTGTTTATTATTACAGTAGAGACTGTCTGTTCTCTTAACCCACTCTCTTTCTTTTATCTCCCAAGTTAGCGTTAGCGTAAATTTCCCCAAAAGAACATCTTTGGATTTTTCTACAGATGTTACCAACACCTCTACCTCATCTGTCTTGAAGAAAAGTGCCCACTTTTGATTTTACACAATTGTTTTATATTTCACCATATGTTTCAAAGATAAGAAACCAACGATTATAAGTATAGCTTAAGATAGGAAGTTTCTGTAATACAGTCCCTGCTGTGCCTTTACCATCATTGACAGAATCAAGATGGTTCTGGAAGAAGTTCACACTATGGGTATCTTATTTCTGCAATGGCACCAAACTGCAGGTTTCAGTAAATGTAAGTCACTGAGGTTTGAGGTCAATGTTTGCAGCAGAGCCGTAAACCATTTTAAGAGCAGCTGCTTCAAGTGCAAGTAAACTATGTTTGGTTGCTCACTTTGGCTTCAAAATGCAAAACACATTGAATTCTCAATTGAGTAGATTGTAATTAAGGGTAATTTTCTGTGATATAGGAATGCGGAGCTGCCCACACCAAATAAAGTACTTGTTTAGAACGTGAGCATATGAAGGATAAACAAGAGAATCCACACCGCAGCACCAAACGTGTTACATTCCTAGAGAGAAATGTTCACTTCTTTTTTTTTTTCTTCCAGTTCTTTTCAGCAGTTACATTCTGTCAGTGTTCAGCATGTATCTTCATCATGGTCCCCAGCTGTGAGAGGTCAAATACCAGGCAAGAAAGGTCACAGGGATCTCCTACCTGCCCCATGACTGCCTCTCTAATTGCTCCTCTTTCTGTCATTTACAGGGCTTAATGGGGGCCGGGGGTTACAGAGCCCGGGTCAGATGAACAGAAAAGGGACTCCCCCTTCCCGCCCTTATAATCCTCAGTGTTTGTCCAGGCTGCTGCTCATACATGTGTGTGTCAAGCACATGGTGTCACTCCACACTTTGCCATCTCCTCCTCCCTCCATGTCCTGCATTTAAGCCTCACAGGCCGACATGGTCAGGCCTTGAAAGGAACCCCTTTTCTATTGTTGGGTAAACTGAAGAACTCTAACTAAGTGACTTATCTGATAGATATTATATCCAATGCATAACAACAGGGACCAACTGATAAACCGGATAATTGATCCAAATAGTGAACACAATAACTGCAGCAAGTTTGTGTAAAATGAGGAATTTGGGTGAATTTTGAGCAGATTATTGCATCAGAAATGCAGAAACCTTTTATACAATTCTTTCTTTATTTTTTATTACCAATCCTAGATACTCTGTCTTCTTCTCACATGGCTATTGTTCCATTAGCAAGAGTGAAGAGAGAGTGAGGGTGAATATACCTTGTATTCAAGTCTTCATTGTGCCCTTTCCTGTGAGTTTTTTTTTTTTCAAGTTTATATCTTAAATTATAATCTAAATTTTTAGAAAATAAAAATTGAACTTAGTTTTCTTCACACAAATGAATGAAATGCTGAGATATCTGCACGCTGTATTTTCAAATTTTTTTCTTAAAATCAAGAAGGCCTCATGACCCCCCACAAAACTTTGGCGACCCCCGGTAGGGGTTCTCCAGGTTGGGACCCAGCGAGTTAGTCTGTGTGAATTGGACGATCAAGGTTATGTCAGGCCAATATAAATCGGTCAGTTTGTTTTGCCAATTTTTTATAGAGACTATGGCAACACACAGTGGGATCTCATATGACGTTATCCGCTGTCCACAAGAGCAACCAGTACATGCCATGTTTAATAGGGTGTGCTTGAGTTAAGCACTGAGGTCAGAGTTAATGATCCTGTTGAATTTTTGAAGAAAGACTCATAGCTTTTACAATATAAAGTACACAGTTGCACTCATAAAGACTTTGCACTCTTTAACATCATGCAATGAATTTTATTTAAGTCCCCCTCAACTCAAAAATGTTTTTCTTCTTGTTCCTACAGTTGAATCTTTTAGCTTCAGGAAGTTTCTCTGTGCTCTCTGAAAACCTGATTCTAAGGGGTGGCCCTATATGAGCATGATTTGTGACATCACGACCAGTTTGGAAGTCAGTCCTGGTCCAGTTTGCACACTGTAACTGTGATACACAATTCCCAAAAAGTTGCCTGAGACAGGCAACAAAAGACTGAGAAAGTTGCGGAATGCTCAAAAAACACCTGTTTGGAATACTCAACAGGTAAACAGGCTGAAGAACAACGTTTCTCAATATACAACTGCAAGGACTTTAGGGATTTCACCATCTGCAAAAAAGTGTTCTGTGGCCTGATGAATCCGCATTTCAAATTGAGGAGAGCACCATCCAAGAGGAAAAGGACCATCCAAATGCTTACAACCCCTAACCTCAAAAAACAGCCACTGTGATGGTATGGAGGTGTGTTAGTGCCCATGGTATTATGGGTAACTGTCACATGAGGGCCCCTTTAATGGTAAGAGGTACACACAGGTTTCGGAGCAACATACGCTGCCATCCAGTTGACGTCTTTTTCAGGGACGTCCCTGCTTATTTCAGCAAGACAATGCCAAAACATAATCTGCATGTGATACAACAGTGTGGCTTCACAGTAACAGATTGTGGGTACTAGACTGGCCTTCCTGCAGTCCAGACCTGTCTTCCATTAAAAATGCGAGGCGCATTATGAAGCACAAAATATGACAATGGAGGCCCCAGACCGTTGAGCACTTGTAGCCGTATACTGAGCAAGAATGGTAAAGAATTTCTCTTTCAAAACTTGAACATTTAGTGCACTGAGCATTTGCATATATGTCTTAATACGTGTCCAGAGAGGATCGTTAAATACTTTACCCTGAAGCCTGTCACTTAGTTTTGTTAAAGTTAAAAGGTCAAGGTGATAGGTCAGATGCAAAGGTCTTAAGTTCAAGTCCAATAAAACCTGAAGGACTGTATTTCTTTAGGAGAGATTTGAGTTGGTCCGTTACTTGTTTATTATCACTGTGATAATTGGTGTGGACAGCTTGCAGAGAAAGTCTCCTCGCTGCTGATGTTTGCTATGATTCTCTTGTCATGGAGGACTTTTTAAATAAACCTCAAACAGACAGATTAAAGTCTGTTAACATGTGCATGTGTGCATCTACCTCATGTGTGAGTGCATTTATGTGCCAGCATGATAGGTTTAGATTGCGTGTTGCCTCTTTGATGTGAGAGGATGAATGACACAGATTAAACTGTCAGACTAGAAACTGATAGAGGCCAGATGAGGCAGGATGACAAGTCAAAGCCTCTGTGGAGCACTCAGGCAGCCTGCCAAACCAACAGCATCTGTGAGCTTGTGAAGATTTGTGGGTGTTTGTTCATGGAAAAGTTATGGTCGTACACTCTCACGTATGTGTAAGTGACAGGAACATATGAGGAACCATTTATTTTTTATTAATTCTTAACAAGGGGGAATGTCAGGAATGTTAAAGGGTGGCTTCAGCTGAACGGTGATGACTTATTTATAGCTGACAACCCTGTTTAATATCAGACAACAAATTCACCTCCTGCCCACAAGCACACTTGCAAACACACAGTCATCTCTTCAGTCTTGTGTCCCTGCCTGACTCCTTTATATCTGTTGTCTGACATCTGTTGATGTCATCAAATAACAAGCTCAAGATTTACTTTTTTTTTGTGCGTCACCAACCTGCTCATACAAACACGTTGTCACTCTGACACACAAACACATGCACAGACACAATTTCTTGACAACTCTATCTTGGCTTTCCATCGCCCACCCACATAAACGAACTGGAATGCTGGAGCGCGCACCGGTTTTCTACCACAAAAACACACACATGGACATGTGTTACAGATTCCACACACCGCTTTCTTATTCTTCCAGCTCATATACGCACACCCACTTCAATAAGGTATGCTGACTTGTCTTACATAACAAACTGTCCTAAAGAATTTCAGTGTATTCAAAGGAACTGTAGTTTAGCGCTTTAAAGGGACAGTATGTTTTTTTTGAACACCCACCAACGTCTAATTTTTGTCTGCAGTGGGAAAAAGTACAATTGGCCTTTATTCCTGAGTACTGAACATCTGTACTCAAGTACAAGTACTGTTGCATTGCTAAAATATTACTCAATTACAAGTTAAAGTACTGGTGTTAGAAAAACACTTAAGTAAAAGTACAAAGTATTCGTATCAAAAACTACTCAGAGTATTAGTTACTTTCAACCGTTGATGTCATCATCACCTCTCCAAACTAAGGTTGCAAATTTTGTGCGTTTTCCTTAACTAATAGTTGAAAACGATAGCAATAGATTAATCATTAATCTATTAGATATTATAGATACAAAGCATGTTTTATTCCTCATTTTCAAAATTTTATGTTTTTTGTCATCTTTTTTTATTTTAAGTCTAAGTTTAATTGTCCTTATTCATCAAATGGCCCGGTGCAAATTATTGCCGCATCTATTGATTAAATATCCATGAATACATTTTTAGTTAAATTCTTAATGACAATGAATTGATTGATGATTAATCATTAACATCCTTTGCTCCAAATGTGTGCTGCAGTGTTTTGTTTTGTTTTTCAGTTGTATGTCGTTGTTTTCATTGGCCCGTTTCAGATCACCTGATTGGCTACTAAAATGCAGATGAAATGTTTGGATATTAATTTAAATTGGACTCAGTACTTAATTATGTACATTAATATGTTACTAAGTAGATTACAGCTTGGAATGAATACTCAAGTACTGCATGAGTAGAAGTACAGACCTGAAAATCTACTCATAAACGTAGAAGTACCAAAAAAACCCTACCTAATTACAGTAATTTGAGTATTTGTAATTAGTTACTTCCATCCACCTTGCTAAATTAGTATACTCCTGCTGCCCCATCTACTGTAGGTAATACACTGACTATGGATTAGTACCTCATGCAACCCAACTTCAAACGACCCAAAGTATCCCTTTAAAAAGTGACATAATAAAAAGGGTAAACTAGCTGAACAAAGCTTAGTAGCATTGGTATGCTAGGGGTCAGAGTTCAGCACAGTCAGGCTGAGATAACTACTGGACACATAATGTTAATGTTCAAATACACACAAACAGTTTTAGTTCTTCATCCTGGAGAATCTCCCGCTATGTTGAATATTTTTATGACCCATGCCGCCTGACTTTGGTTCTCCTCCTAAAAGTCACACTGAGAAATGGAGCAAATGAGAGGAAAAATCAAATGCAGCTGTTGGAGGTCCTGGGCCACAGGTTGGGGGTTCCAGTCTGTCTCTCATGCCTGGCCACTTTGCTGCTTTTTGAGGCTCTTCTCAGCTCATTAAAAAAAAGTCTTTATTGGCATGCCAGGAGTCCCGAGCCATGACGGCAACTTCAATGTATAGCGAGCACAGGGGTCACCATTAAACAGTACCTCGTATGGCCAGACAAAGTGAAAAATCAAATCTGAATTGGAGGCAACCTCATGTTTGTTTCTTGTAAAAGGCACTGCAACAAAACACCAATGTCACCATGACATTTGCTGCCCTCCTGGTGGTTCTGTTTCATCTGTGAACTGACGCCGGTGACATTCATTGTCCACAGTGGGTTTGTCTCTCAGATCAGATGCCCTTTAAAAGAGACAAAGTGCTTTGAAAATGGGGTGCAGGGATGGGTATTAGGTTGTAAGAGGTAGGTGTAAATGATTCTTACCATCCGTCCAAGGACTTCTATTTTCTCCTAACTGCAAAACGTGTAAATCAGAGACCACTCTGTGGTAAATGCAGTGGTGGAAAATAAAGTATATTTACTCAAACACTGTACGCTACTTGGGTACAATTTACAGAAATCAAGATTATACAATTTGTTCCACTGCATTTGATTGATAACTTTGGTTACTTGCAACTTTTCAGATTCTGATTATTAATATAAAATATAAATAAACTAATAAAACATGATGTATTATCATAGATTAATCTAGCCAACAGTAAAGAAGCTGAAACGAGCCACACCTATACCAGCTACAACATGAGAGATATGAACACATTAAGGCATCACAAATTATATCCAGTAATACAGTAGGGGGAGACCTGGGAGTGTTGGAACATGGGTTTAGTTGTAACCCTGTCAGCCTGATCAGAAAAGTGTTGCTGTGATCAATATGGTACACTCCCATGTCCTGCTTGAGCTTGCAGAAGTGCCATGTCTCATTGAACAACACTGTCGCTGTTAGGACCGAAAAACTGATTTTCAGGTAAGAAATTACATTTTTTATTAAGATTATGTTTGCCTAGCATTCATTGTATTTGAGATATTTGAATTGTTTGACTTACATAACCTAAAGCAGCAGTTTATCTTGTTTAATTTGATGCTTTGCATTCATGCTACCTTTAAGGCCACATGCTAAAACAGTCAGCTATTGTGGCATCGAGGCTCAGTTACAGTGCGCGCCTCATGTTCCAAGGCTGTGAGTTCTCTGCAGCAGCATTAGCTTTATAATGGCTGCTTGGGTTGGGGATAGTTGATAGCTGTGTGCCTGCAACATTCTGCAAACTCAAGAGAAAAGTGTGGGTCAAGTGAGGATGTTGTCAGTTCTGGGCCCACAGAGTTTGCACCGCGGTGCATGGCCATCTACATTTCACACAACTATAACAGTGATTGAACCCTCATGTGACAATGCACATTCAGAAATACATTAAACTTGCACACATAGTGTTTCTTTGTCACTTTAAATTCTTCACTTTATTCAAAACTATCTATTCTTTATTCTACACTATTGCTCTTTCATAAATTGATTAGTGTGGATCTGAAATCAGCAAATTACCTCTTATTGCTACATCTATCCCAGGTTGTGTTACAACTCACCTCAGTAGTAGGGTAGGCTGTAACAACAGAATTCTGATTCTACTCTTTTTGACATTAAATTGCATAATCTGTGATTATGTAGTAGATGTCCCAAACAGTGGACAAATATGTTTACCACTGATCAAAATTTGAGAGATTTAGCACCACAACTGAGTTACTGATGCTCAAACAAAAACTGTTACTACTATCCCCAGTCTCCCCCACATATTATTCTAAAATGAGCCCTTTGGCATAACGAGTACTTTTACTTTTGGTACTTTAAGTATATTTTTATGCTACTTCTGTACTTTTACTTATTTTTTTTAACTGCTTATAAACTGGTCTGAATTTATCACTGATGCCTGTAGATATGACCCTTTATATGTCTGCCACCGGGTTGGATTCTCCGTTAAATCAGATGAAATGGGTCTGTTTACATTTTCCTGGGCAAAGTTATGGTGAGTACTACCTTAGCCAGTTAAAAAATAGTAGGTGGAGATTTTTCTTTAGATAATTTTATCTTTTTTTATTAAGTTTTGTGGTTATTATGGTGGAAACACCACTGCTTTTCTCCATAGAGGCCTCTAGGGCTTGCAGGGCTTTTACTTGTAACAGGGCATTTTCACACTGTGGTAATAATACTTTTACTTAAAGGACCAGTGTGTAGGATTTAGTGGCATGGAGCAGTGAGCTTGCAGACTGCAAACACTGCATCTCACTCTCCATTTCAAGTGTGTAGGAGAACTGAGGGTGGCCACAAAGATGCAAAAGGTTGTATCCAGAGTCAGCGCTTGGTTTGTCTGTTTTGAGTTACTGTAGAACAAACACGGTTGTGAAACATGTTGGCCTCTATGGAAGAAGACGTGTTGTGTGTATTGATATAAATGGCTCATTTTAAACTTACTTACTATTCTCATTTTCAGGTGATTATACACTAAAGAAAACATACTTATGAATATTATATATGAATTTCTACTATATTTCATCCATGACTGGGCAAATGAGCCCTTCATGTTTTCACCCTTTTTTCATATAACTAATCAAAATCGGTTTATTCTCAAGAAAGATAACTGAGCTATGTGGAAACTACAGCATGCCTTTGTATGTTCCCGTGTTCCTGTGTACCAATGCAAAAATAAAATCACACTACAACTTAAGGGTGTGCCCACATTTGTGGTTGTACTGTGGGTTTCTGCAGGAGAAAAGAGGTATGTGGGAATATATGAAACTGTTAAGCCCTCCTGGCTTGCCCAACAATGTGACAGTAAGAGGGGTACAGCCAGTGTTTGATCGTATATGAGCCAACATCTGGCCCTCAGGAGGAGCTAAAGTTAGAAACACATGCTGATGTCATTACCGTAAAATGGGAGTTGTATTCACAAAGGCATGACCCTCACAACATCCCGATACTGTAAAAGTAGGACAGAGGGAGGAAGGGAAGTGGAGGAATAATATGAGGATTTTAGGCTGAAGAGGGCAGAGGATGGATTATACATCTGGGTGATTATGTAAGTGACTAATATTGATGTTCTTTAGTGGTTGATGTTGAGCCAGATCTTTCATGTCAGCATATATCTGCTGCTGGACTGTGAGGGCGAGAAGTGGGAAACAGACGGGTACAGGGCGGATCAAAGCTGTAACAAAGCTTGTTAGGGTTTAATCAGTTCCACTCACCCTGAGCTGCTGGCCACATCTGTCCAATCAAGTCCCATTATCACTGTGGTGGGCTCCTGGCTCTAGAGATGGCTATAGCACTGCCAACCAAGCATTGGTAGGCCACCATGTTTTGAGGACCACCACCTCATCAGAGACTTGTGGTTCTCGAGAGATTTTCCTTGGAACCTCTCTGGCCCGGATCTCCTCAGTCATTTAATCAATAGCATTAAACATGTGCTAATGATTAATAGGCTGCTGTGGTCAGGGTGCTTGGAGCGCTGAGGCCACTCTGATATGATAATGTCATTATTACATGTGGGTTATTTAGACCCTTGGGGAAGTCTTTCATTTGGTTTAGGCTTCCTCACTGAGTGAAGTCATTGCTTTGAGAAGAAGCCAATGAAGTGGAAGGCTCTTATTAAACATTTCAACAGGCCTGTCTTAAGTAATGGCTGCTGCACAGAATTGACCCTTTCTAAGTCATGCCCTAAGCCCTTTGTATGGTCGTATCTAGATGGGAACCCTGGATTTGCAAAACTCTCACACAAGCACACGATCCACAAATTACTGTGTTATAATGTCCTTGTCTGTATTACTTTAAGGTGCTTTACATTTGTACTCTAAACACTTAACATCTCCTTAGACTATGCAATGATAGGCTATATGGTTAGAAAACAAAAAAGGGAACATTTATAATAACAGAAATAAGTGCACCCATTCTATGGTAGGTCCTATGGCGACAAATCATGCTGTTGGAGGCTACAAGGTACAAGGGTAATTTATTAATCATTTTACAATACAGGGTTGGATAATGATATGCTAGTTGTAGGCCCTTCATGCTGCTCGTAAATAAAGTTATCTAAATGGATGAATAAATTTCATATAGTCTAATACAAGGTTAATTTATTGAGCATTTTATAAGACAGGTTTGTATAATGAAATGCTACTTATAGTACCTTTATGCTGCAAAATGAAAATTGTATAACTGGATGAATAAATAAGTCATAAATATAAACATTTTTTATGGTGGAATTCAGTAAGAGAATTGGGAGGTGCCTGCAGCCTGAACAAACAGCACATATAAATCTTGCAAGAGGTTTGCAAATCTTGTAAATCTAGGGTTACCTTCTTGACACAACCAATTTCTCTTTTCCTGGTTCCTATACTGGATATGCTAGGCTATATAGGCTTGTCTATGTTGAAAAGAAAATCAAATTTTGAAGATGGTTTAAAAGATGTTGCTGGGGACTTGTAAAAGTGACATATATAGGCTGTGTCCAAAATCACTAATTACTTACTAAATAGTCCACTACATAGTGAGTTTGCCATTTTGTAGATCTGTCTGAATGCATAGTGATAATTATTAGACCCTACCTAGTGGACCAAAAGTATCCCACAATGCATTGTGAAAAGTAGTGTATAACCGATGGTCAATAACCAAGCGCTATACACCATCATGTATTGCACTGAAAGAAAAACAATGACACATGACTAATTAACAGCATAGAGTAGTGTAAATTATTTTATAGTGAGCTTACTATATAGTCCTCTAATTATAAATCCCCACAGACTGTGTAGAAAGCACTACAGGCCAGAGGAAGAATATGTATTTTTGATTTTGCAGTGATTTGCAGCTGTCTGTTTAAGTTAGCTAATGTTAGCAAAATGTTAGCTAACCAGCTAGCTAACTGTTGGTACAGATTAGCTAGCTAGTTAGCTAGCATTTTTACCAACATTAGCTATCAGATGTAACTAGCTAGCTAGCAATTGATGTTAATTATCTAAAACACTAGCTAACTAGCTAGCTATCATTTTACATAGATTACCCTGAGAAAGGAGAAAGTTGACTGAGGCTCCAAAAGGGGCGGGACTTAGGAAGGGTCAATTGAAACATTTATGCTTTGGCTCCACTGTAAAGTATTTTTAATGTCCTTCTCACACAGCTGAGTATAGCGATGTAGACCTACTGTCACCTCTGAACCCCCCCCCCACCTCACAATCCCAGCCACTACTTTTCACACAGACTACACCTCTTGAGCTATTTGCCAGTCTCCTCTTGACCTTATTTTATCCCTATCTGCGTGGCAGCATGTCCTTTGCAGGTGACATGTGAGGGCTCAGACACATGAGACGTTTCATTTGTGCTTGGCTACCCAATCTCAGGCTGCTCTGATGGGCTTCAACTGAAGAGGCCAGGGGCAGGAGCAGGGGCCACAGTGCATGATGCCTGTGATCTGCCATGGGAAACAGACGAGGTTATGATGACCTTGTGACCCAGGAGTGTGGGGATCGTACGGGTCAATGGGGTTTTCCCCTCTTGTGGACACATTCAAGCTGTCATAAGTGTGGACGGAATAGCTTGAGGAAATTTGTGCACATGAAAAGTGTGCATTCCAATCAAATTCCATTAGCTTGTCATTACTGCCATTACCATCACCATCTTCACCAGGAACAGCATGGGATGTGAGTGTCTGGGTGCTTACCTGTGGAGAACAGTGTCATGTGAAATTTCTGTGGTGGTTATGTAAATTTCTCACACTTGTCAGTACCAATCTCCCACAACCTCAAACTGGCCAATACAAATGTAATGTATATACATCTAATGTAAAACATCTTTTTAAACTCAACTACCTTGAAATAATTACAAAGCTCAAAACATACATTGAGAAATGGAGGCTGCTGCCACTTTCACTGATAGGACGGGGAAATGCTATAAAGATGGTTGTTCTTCCTAAATTTATGTACCTTTTTCAAAGCATACCCATCTTTCTTACAGCTAATTTCTTTAAGATTTTAGATTCCATAATTATGCCATTTATTTGGGCATTTAAGGCCCACTGCATTTCTAAATTGCAGCTACAAAAACCTAGAGAGGAGGGTGGTCTGGGGTTCCCAGTATTTCGACAGTATTATTGGGCTTGCAACGCAAGAGCTATGACTTTTTGGCATTTGAGCTCCTCTGGTGAACCAGAAGTTAGTGCATTGTTCCCAAGGTGGCTAGTGATTGAGGCCCAGAAGTGTGTAGATTTAACAAAATCTTCCTTGTCAACTATTATATTCTCAAAACCTGATTCGGCTCCAAAATGTGCGGTAAAAGATTTTGTCCTGAGTAATTCATTTAGGATCCTCAGACAAATCAAGAGGGTACTTGAGGTCACAGATACCTCAATACACTTGCCATTTTGTAATAATCATAATTTCATTCCAGGTCAAACTGATGTTGTTTTTCGCAGTTGGGCAGAAAAGGGCCTGTCAACAATCAAGGACTTTTATATTGATGAGCATCTCTCTTCTTTTAATCAGCTAAGAGATAAATTTACTCTCCCACATAGTCACTTTTTCCGTTACTTACAGGCAAGAAATTTTATCAGACAGTGTCCGGCCCATGCTGAGGTTTTACCTAGACAGCATGTCTTTTATGAACGCATGTCGCTAGCTCCCACCTCCAAACACATAATATCACGGTTTGTCATTCTCTTCAAGGTAAACATCTCCTCTACATACCTCAAGGAGGCATGGGGAAGGGAAACTGGCTCGGAAATACCTCTTGAGCTCTGGGAGAAAGGGTTAAGTAGAATTAAAGATTGTTCAATCAATGCCAGACTACAGCTGATTCAATTTAAAGTTATGCATCGTATTCACTACTCTAAGGTCAAGCTGAATAAGATTTACCCCTCCCTCTCCCCTAAATGTGACAAATGTAAGTCAGAGGATGGGACTCTAGCTCACCTCTTCTGGTTGTGCCCTAAACTTCAGAAATTCTGGGAGGGGATATTTCAGTGGTACAGTGTTATACTAGCAAAGTGAGTGACCCCTGACTGTAACTTTGGGCCGTTCTGAAAATTGTTCAGAACTTCCATACGAGAGTCAGTTGGCTCTTATGTTTGGCATGGTGATAGCTAAGAGGGTTATATTGAGGGAATGGAAGTCTTCATCCCCTCCTTGTTATAAAAGATGGCTCAATGATATGATTTCCTGCCTACATCTGGAAGAGATAAGATATTCTTTGTCCAACTCTAATTCAAAATTTTCAAAGATCTGGGGGCCCTTCATGGATCACATCAGACAACAAGGTGTTGTGCATATCTCTGCTGTATACATCTACTTTACGATCTCTACATTTTTGTGGTTTGGGTAAGATTAAGGACTATGTACATGCCTGGACTGTATATTTACAGGACCATATGTGTGTTTCTGCTTACTTGCTGTTGGTCAATCCTGGTGATTGAATCTGGTCTTCTGTGGCTACTTACCTTCGCTGGATTCTTTGTGGCATTAGCATTGAGTAATACCTGCACTGTCTATTGAGGTATGCTTGTACAATATACGTTGTATAATGTTTTATATTCTGTATATACTGGCCTTTTGTTTGGGTGGGGGGAGGGGACTTAGGGTCTCTGTTTCTTTAGTTTTTGTTTTCTTTGTATTTTGTATATTTGCAAAACCTTAAATAAAATATATTTTTTTAAAATTGTAATCTGTCAAGCTATCATGGAATTCCAATTAGAGAAAAGGTAACCTACCTAGGAGTTGTTATCTGTAAGGATGTGGAACAGCGAAGTAAAGCCAATTTTGATCCCATTATTGAAAAAACAAAATCAAAATTGAACTCATGGTTGATGAGAGATATATCTTTATTTGGAAGGATTTTGTTATCAAAAACAGAAGGTACTGTATATCTAGATCTGTCTATGTATCTTTATCACTTCATGTCCCAACAAATGTTATTAAACAACTGGATAAGATACTGTATGACTATATTTGGAGGAAAAAACCCATTATCTCAGAAAAGGAGGTCTTGGAAAGATTCAAGCTAAACATAGACTATTCTTGTATTTTCTGCAGTGTTGACAAAGAGACATTGTTTCATTTGTTTTATCATTGTTATCATTCAAAGCAGTTTTGGAATGATATGCAAGACTTTGTAAATGAAAAAATGGGTACTACTGTGTTTGATGTGATGCTATATTTTATGTTCAATAGGATGGACAACAACACTGCCTACATAATACAACTTCTAATTATCCTTGGAAAATATCATATACACAAATCTTAATGGTCTAACTCTAAACCCTGCTTTCGTCGTTTCATTGTTGAACTCCAGCAGTATGGCACCACACTTGAAGGTGTAAACAACAGCAAAGACACTCAACCTGTTAAAAAAATGTACATTTGATTTGATCTTTAATTTTAAAGGACTGGCAATGGACTCTTGAAGCCCCTGGTCTGTTCAGTGTTCAATGAATGAATTTATGCCATTTGTGTTTGTTAAACCTCATATTTTCAATAAAACATTTTGAGGAAAAAAAAAACAAAAAAAACAACAACAACAACCCAGCAACATGTAGCCTAACAGCAGCACTACCTGAGACTCTTCGTACATTTAAAACAGTTTTATGAGAAGGTCGGTGAGGATTTCAATGAGAAAAACTCTTACATTTTTGTGCAAACTTTGCCCGCCGGGTTTCAAAAAGCAACTCCGCACATCAGTTACATCAACAGTAAACCTGAAACGGCACATTGAACTCAAGCAAAATAAATAAATAAATAAATTTAAAAAAATAAAAATCACACTCCAACGGAGAGTCAGACAGATCTGCATACGTATATATATATATACATATATATATATATATATATATATATATATATATATATATATATATATATATATATATATATATATAATAGCTCGCAGCAACATATTGAAAAAAGAACTATGAACTAGTTCATTTTTGGAACTGTGAACTGAACTTTGAACTCTCTGCAGTTGGCGGATATGTCTCTTCGTCTCCATGACAACCGTTGCCGCGTCTAACATTTACATACCGGTAGTTAACTATGTCCTACTTGGAAACTGAGATTTCAGAAGCTTAGCTCGCCGGGTTTTACGCTTGGAAGGCTACAACTTGTAATTACATTAAGAGGACGGTAGGTCAAAGTTCCTCTTTTCAATTGTTTACAAAATGAAATCAAAAAACGTCACGTACCCATTCAGACAAGTGATTTGACGATCCCAAACGGACTGTAACTGTAACTGGTTTAGCTAACCAACGGTTTGGCAGTAGCGGCCGGTGCTGTTAATTTACTATTCTCCTTTTAAAAATAAAATGCATTAGACCCTTTTCACCACAATCACATTGACTAGCTAAAACAGTAGAGTAAACACAGGTGTTACCAATGATCCCAGCTGGCATTTTAACGTTTTTTCACTGTTGAATCAACGTCATGGACCATAGTTGAATCATCGTTGAATTATGTTTTGACTTTGAAAGATGAGTCAACCTTGATTTCACAACGTTTTTTCAACGTAGATGAATTCAACATATGTGAATTTAGGTCTTGTGTCAACGTTGAAGTAACGTTGAATTATGTTTTGATTTTGAAAGATGAATCAGCGTTGATTTCACAACGTTTTTTCAACATAGGTGAATTTAGGTCTTGTGTCAACGTTGAATTAAGGTTGAATTATGTTTTGATTTTGAAAGATGAATCAACATCTGTAACTGGTTTAGCTAACCAACGGTTTGGCAGTTTGCTGTTAATTTACCATTCTCCTTTAAAAAATAAAATGCATTAGACCCTTTTCACCACAATCACATTGACATAGCTAAAATAGTAGAGTAAACACAGGTGATTAAGGTCCCATACCATTTAGTGTAGCAAAGCCTTTCCAGTGAGTCAGCATGCATTATAGCAGCCTCCTGACCCTGTTTCACCTGAGTATAACAGAATCTTGATTAGCATCATTGGTAACATCTGTGTCTATACTACTATTTCACATCAAAATGGCTGCTGTGAAAAGATCTCTTACATTAGATGCTCTTAGATAAGAACCAAACATAACTTACAGTTTACGTCAACACTGCATCATGAGATAAAGCATGCTTAGGGCATTGGCCTACAGTAAATGTAATGAGTAATGATTTTATTCTGCTAACATAGAATATGGAAAGGAATTTGCCTGGTTTGGATGCACAGGTGCGTCCTCATCCCCCCAGCAGACCTCCAGATCTCAGGCGTCCAGGTCTGAGTCAGAGGCGCAGACTCCTTCCAATCAGTAACCAAACCACCCTCGATGTCAGTGATGTCAACACAAAAAAAGGTGAGATACTGTGCTACATGATATCTTTAGGCAAGTAGTTATTATTCCACATCAACTAAGCCTTAATGATAGAAGCATATTGTGTTCCTCTAAAATAGTTGTACTCAACCTGGGAGTAGGGACGCCCAGGGGGGTTGTGGGATAATTTCTGGCACACCAAACATGGCTATAGAGAGTACAATTAAATATTGTGGAAAGCTGCTCAGTGAGAGGCATGAAGCAGCTCTCAGTGATATCAGCCCCTTTAAAGGACAGTTCACCCCAGAAATACAAATTTCCTCATACCTGCAGTGCCATTTACCCTTCTGGATAGTTTTGGTGTGAGTTGCAGAGTTTCCAACAGAGCCACAAGCTCCCACCAAGCTTCACAAACACGACCTTGACTTCCTGCAATATAAATTTTTCTGGGGGAGTCACAACTTGAAAAAGTTTAAAAGCACTGCAATACACAATTTTACACGTTGTGTGTAAAACTGCTGTACTTCTGCACTGTTTTCCTAGGTTCAATCTTCAAGACTCTATCTGATCCGTACTTCTGCCAAGGTGGAGATGCACCCAAAGTCCAGATACCCTACCAAACCAAATCTGGACAGATCCCTCGCAAGTTACAGATAGAGAGGTATGTACTGTTTGTGTGCACAATGTCTGCCAGAAGAGGATACTCCATCATCTTCATACTGTAAAGTCAGATTTACTGTTCACATGTGAGTGAGTAAAAAAACGGAACTTCTTTGATGCTGTACACATTTTGTAATTTCCCTTACTGTGCATTAGCTAGTGTAGTGGAATCCACTACTTGTTTTATTTCAAGTCCCTGTTGTCAAGACTTATACTCTTATATATTATTTTCTGATAGACTTCGAAGGGAATACTTGAATCTAGATTTTGAACAGCTTCTGGCAGAAAAGGGCATAAACTCTGATCTCCTGATACCAAGACATCAGAGCAGAAGTGAAATGTCTGAGACTACACCAGGCAGAAGTGAAAAGTCTGAGACTGCACCAGGCAAGTGGGTGTCACCCTACCTCCCTCTAGAGGTGAGTCTGTTACTGCTGCAATCTAATCTGTGAGATTTGGGTCCCCAGTTGCCATTACATCAAGGGCTGAAAGTAGATTGAAATTCTTGCAGGTACCACTACTCCAGCCTTCATCCCTTCATATTGTTCTCCTACCACCCCCAGCTTCCTGTATCCCTGATCACAGGCATTTAATGCACACGTGTATGGTGTAGAAAGAACTTCATATAGGGCATATAGGACAGTCAACTGCAGCAGAAGCTGAAGTTAGCCAGCAATATTAAACAGTTTTTGAAAGCCATCTGGGTTACCATAAGCACAGATTAAAATCCCACCATTTAGCCGTTTTTTGTAAGAAAACTAACTGTTGTTTATGTTGACATAACATTTTCAGATGTGTTTTCTTGTTGGAAATGCAATCGTGATGGGTTGTTGTATGTAGGTTTTGGCAGGCAGCTGTTGCCCTCTTTCTGGTGCAGCGTACTGGCACTGAATCTTTTAGTGATATGGACTACTGTCCCATTTAAAAACACTTTTACCCCTGATTACATTCCATATTTTGGGCACACCACCACCCCATACTCATCTTTCCCGTTTTTCTTAGAATTTTGACAATGAGGAGTATGACTGCTGGACTCCAGTAGACTGGCTTGCCCTGGGCTATGCTGAAGGATCACCTGATCGAAAACCTATTCCTGCAAAAGCCCTGCTCCCTACTGATGATGAGATTCCTTCTGGTAAAATGTCCTCAAAAATATGCTGGGAAAACAGTTGCAAGACTACATGTATGTTTTCTGTTATTTGATGTTTATGCTCCTCTCTCTCTTTTGAAGATGATACAGCAATCTCCTCCCTGAAGTATAGCTGGCATCTAGTTGGGGTTCTTGACTATAGTAAGGAGAAATGCCAGTACCTGGTAGAGAAGGTTCACCACAAACCGTCAGATGAAGAAAGAAATCCTATAACTGAAGAACACAAAAAGAGCAAATGTTCTGGTTGGTATTTAGGTCTTTGCACTTAAATGACACCGTATTGTCTCATAATTTTATTTTGTCTCTATTACTTTTTGTTATGTTGACCATGTATGTATGCTTTCCTTCTCCCACTGTTGCATAGAAATGAGCAATGTGCTAGTAGGCACTCAGCACTGGGTTCCCAGGATCAGATTGTTATTCAGTGCTGAGGACCCACGTGTCTTTGTTGAACGGATCCAGTTTGCCCTGCGCGAGAGGGAGACCACAAAAGCTCTGCTTACATACCACTTGACTTACTACCACATGCCCATTTGGGAGGGAACACCATCTCTTGATGCCGACAGTCTCCAGCATATCAAAAGTTATGCCCTTACAACCCCTAAGCTCAAGCTGAAAAAGTGAGTTGGGGAGCAACTAACGATTATTTTCATTACTGATTAATCTGCTGATTATTTTCACAATTAATTTATTTATTGTTTGGTCTATATAATGCCAAAAAATGTGAGAAATCAAAATTGCCCATAGGCCAAAGTGACATATTCATATTGCTTCTTTTGCCCAACCATCAGTCCAGAACCCAAAGACTCTTCATTTATTCTCATAAATGACAAACAAAAGCAGTAAATCCATACATTTTAGAAGAAATGTTTGATTTTTGCTTGAAAAAATGACTGCAACGATTAATTCTTTATCAAAATTGGCAAGTCATTTTTTTGTGATCAATTAATTGTAGTAATGCTAGTGTAATTTTTACTGCTGTCAGTTGAAGTGTTAACTAACTAATGGGATGTTATTAATATCATGTGTGCAGTCTGGAGGAGTGTATAGGGGACCTGGAGGAGGAGGTCAGATTGGATTATGACGGCACTATGAACCGCATGATCTTAAACAACGTAGTGACGAAGGACCCGGAGGAGTTTTCACACATCACCATTCCGCAGAAGGTCCCTGAGTATGTACCACAAACAGGTAAGATACTTAGACATATGCAAATTTATCTGAGTCTGTGGGTTCAATATCAAAGAAATGTATTACCACCCAATACCTGGCATTTACAATCTAAACACAGGTTTGTTTTATCTATGTACAGGGTGCGTTCCATGTCCTCCCTTTGCCTATAAGAAGAACCAAGCTGCTTTTTCCTTCTGTTCCATGCTAACAGTGCCAGAGGTGGTCTGTGTGTTATCTGAAGTTAGATCTGAGTGTAACAAAGTAGCAGCCATGAGACTGTTCAATGTCACCTCGATCAAACCACTGCGACTGGACGAGTTTGAATTCATGCAGGCTCAAATGCAGACTCAGGTATCGTAGAATTGGGGTAGTTTATCTTTTGTCAATACTTGGATGTGAATTTAAAGTATCTTTGTTTTTTTGTTTTTTCGTTTGTTTTGTTTTTTTCTTTTAATATTCACTGTAGGAATTAGAATAGTTTGAATGTCTGGCAGTCACTGCTTGTGTAGCACCCAAATTTAACCACTGTTCATGTTACAACAGGGGGTGACCAGGACCATTGTCCCTTATTTTTGGTTAAACCATTTCCAAAAGATTAACAGCAATAACTATTGGTACTGATAAAAAAAAAAAAAAAAAAAGAGGAATTACCAGAAGGACAAACCTTGAAGATAAAGAAGACACCTGAATTTCACATGAACAGAGTAGCATCAGGTCTTATCCTCTCTCTCTCCAGATAAGCTTGTTTCTTCAGGAGAAATGGATAATCACACTGAGCAGCTACATCCGTTCCAACCTGGGCAGTCTTGGCAAGGGATGGTACAACATAAACGTATCCAGATGGGACATATACAAGTCATCCAAACTGTCCAGACTTATGCTTGTGGTGCACTTCAACATGCAGGACTCCCTGCGCTTCCTCGTGCAGGATTCTCTGGTCAGCCTGACTCAGCTGGTGTTGGACGCCTGCCACAGTGTGCTGAAATGTCCTCAGGACCTGGTGTGGGGGGACAATCTCATCACTAGCCCCTACAAGTAGGATAGCATGCACTTGCACCTATAATAGAAACACACATGGGCTCACAGTCACATTTATATAAGCATCTTCTTGCTTGTGCTTATTTGCAGCCATATTTTATTATTGTTACTGTATCATAGAGGCAGTTATACATTATATTCTCATTTCAGTTTAATGAGTGTTTTAAGCTGTTCACACCTAACGTTAACATGTGTCTTTGGTGATCCAATCACAAGTTGACAGCTCTGATTATGTCAGTTCACACCTGGTATTACAATGCGTCTCCACGTGCATCTTGAGTGACCACTTGTGATTAGATCTCACTTAAACAAATAAACACTACATTTCATTTTGCAAAGAAGAAACACATTGGGTTTTTTTTTAACCAGTGGGCCACCAGTAGTTGCCAACATGCTGTAAGGACTCACTGATTTTTTTTACACAAAGAAAGAAGTAACTTAATGTATAACATTTGAATTTACATGAAGGCTCAAATAATTAGACAGTCGTCAGTAATTAGCTGACTTTTAGCTGATTTTTAAGTAGGTCTGGGGACCTTGTCCACGGGTGACCAAGGACACCCTATATTGGTTACTGTTACTGTTTTGGAAATTAATTACAATATAATAAAAAATAACTTTTTCTTGTCTTCTTTCATAAATTTAGTGTAAATGGTGAAATCGGTTGAAGCAGTGTGTTCAAGCAGCTGCTGAATGTTGGCAGGTAAGACACACTTATGACAGAGTAGCCACTGGTACAGCAATGCCACAACTGACAGTTTTTTTTATACAAGGAAAGAAACAACTTATTAATGCTGACTTTAAAAGTAGGTCCAAATAATTTGCTGTAGACAGCGTGTCACAAAGTTTATTTAGTTTCTCCTAACTTTGCAACTCTCAAAATAGCATGATTTTTAAAGGAGTCTGGCAATATCATGGTTATTGGTGCAATCATCTTCTGAGAGCCCAAACAGGTAATTTGCATTACGGTGAACCAAATGATGTACCTTTAGGACGAATGTGGTCTGAACGACTGGATCTCACTGCATCCTCAATGCATTTTCGTGCATTCCCGCCTATACCTAAAGCTGTCCTCTTGATATTGGATCACCCAGGATGCATGTTCATACATAACTTATTACTGTGCTAAATATTTATTATTGTGTTGGTAATACTACTCCATTCTCTAAAACTAGGCCAAAGAGGAACGCTCTATTCCTGGTGGACTTGGTTCTGGATCAGACTGGGGTTCATTACAGCACTCCTCTGGAGAATTTTGAGTCATCTATCATTGATCTGTTTGATAAGGGCATTGTGGCCACGTACAGCATACCACAGCTTGATAAGGTAAAAATGCAATCATTTGAATCACAGACCATTAAATTGAAAATAGAAACGTGAGGATGTAAAACTTGTTTGTGATAGGCTCCTCTATTTATGGATGATGATAATGATAAGTATACTCTAAATGACAGTGATGGAGCTGTTCCTCTTTTGTCCATGCCAGTTTGTGATGCGGAATTTGTTTATTGGTGGTGATCATTGGGTTGAGTCAGTGGCTCCGTGGGAACCAGAAGTAACTGAGCTGAGAGAGAAGCTCCGCAATGTTCTGCGACAAGCAGCCATACCTCTCAGGGCTTATGCTGCTGAATATGAGAAATACTTAGAGCTACATAACTTGAACATAGAAACCCTTCTCAAGTAAGTCTGCTCAAAAGTTCTCCCACAAATCAGTCAGATTTATGCTCCATTCAGCATGCTTTCCTCATTAAATTGAGTAATTCAAAATCTTCTCTGCCAGATCTCATACGAGTGCAGAACAGACATCCCAAGAAGTGAAGAAAGAGGTGGAACAACTGCTCAAAGACAAGGAGAGGCTTGAAAAATCCCTACCATCCTCCATTGTCATTGGTCCATTTATTGTCCGTGTGGAGGCTGTACGTCAGGTTCTCTCTAATAAGAGAGAGGCTTTAGCCAAGGCAGTGTTGAACCACCTTGCTGAGAAGCTACGAAAGCAGGTTGATGAAGTAAGTCATTTCTTTAGAGGCCAGGAAACACTTAATTAAGTATTTCTTTTGTTTTTTTTAGCACAGGACCTACATTTACTTCACTTGGAAAGCAACATTTTCCTGCCATTTAACTTGCACCTTAAGTTTCTATTGTGTGTATGTGTGTGCAGGCATGTGAAGAGTGTAACACAATGAGTAGAAAGGTACATGAGAAGCCCAACAGCATTGAGGAGCTGACTGAAAAGAGGGACTGGATGAAGCAAATCCCAGAGCAGATCAAGAGTTACAAGGTGCACACTGAAGGCATGAACTTGCTATTTCTGTTATGTATCGATGCACAATGTGGATTTTTTTCAGCTGATACTTAAAACCATTAATCACCTGTTTGTCTTGGCTGACACCCATAAAATAATGAATAATTTCACATTTTTGTATTTTAAAAAGAAGCTCATAACCTGTGGTTTATGCGTGCCAGAGGATAAGAAAGGCTAAGATGTATTGCGCAAAGGTGGATGATTTAATATTCCAGAGCTCCAAACCAAATCAAACATGACATCACTATTATAACAAATATTTATCAGATATTTTTCCTTATGAAAATAACAAATAATAATATGAATTTCTCATTATTGTCCAATAATTCATTGGCCCCGCCTCAATATTTGTTGTTCATCCCTATTACTTTGTCAATAAATTCCATTCTTTTTTCAATATGTCCACAACAGGAAACTCTTGGCAAGACGCTGTCAGACTACGAGCTATTAGAAGAATTTTTCTACAGTCTTTCAGATGAGGATATGAACAAAAAGTAAGTGTAAAGTCATCATGCTAATTTTATGAAAACTTAAATGAAATTGAACTTGTATCTTGTCATGTGGGATTGAGAGTGATACATAGTTATATAAAGAAGTTATATAGTGATTGCTATAGTCATTTACTCTGTTCAGGTGGACAGCTATTGGATGGCCTCACAGAATAATCGGTCAGATGGAAGCAGCAACTGTCCAACATGTGGAGGATGAGCAACGCTTCCAAAAGATACAGCTGGTCGACCAGAACAACCTCGAGGATCAGATTAACTCTTTACAGGTCAGCTGATCCAACTACATTTTTAAAAAAATCATCTGTGACTTACCAGATGAGTTTGAGATGATTTTTCGATGAAGTTTGGATACATCTAAATGTACACTCCCATTATAATTTGTAAAATATAGTAGAATAATATAATATAATTTGTATTTTTTCAGAGAATACAGCTGTCCTCTCTCAACTTGTGTTAACAATCTCCAAAATCATCCACTCTAGAGAGATATTAGTCTTATGTTTTATTGTTAGAATTTTTATTTCAGGTTCAGCAATATAAGTTGATGTTATGTACTTCTAAATCACCACAACTTTGTTTATAGAGGCTGATCGCTGGGTTTGCGGGCTATTCAGACATTGATCGTGCCCATGAAATGGCCAACGAGGTTAGGCGTACAAGCAAGCAACTAAAAGAGTGCCAGACAATGGCTCAAACCTACAACACCAGAGAGCGTCTGTTTGGTATACCTGTCACCAATGTAAGTGAATCCATCAGAAACCATAAAGCAAAATCATGTCTAGATACATTTTGTCATTCCAGATGCTGGATTATTCCCCCTTTTTCTCAACTCTCTCCAGTTTGTTGTATGATCTCCAGATTATACAACATACTTTTTCTGAAATGTAAATGTGTATTACAGTATGATCATCTGCAGAAGTTGGTAAAGGACCTCCAGCCTTTTAAAGACCTATGGACCACCACCTCTGACTGGTTACGCTGGCATGAGAACTGGCTCAGTGACCCACTGTCCTCCATTGACCCTGAGCAGCTTGAACGCAATGTTACAGACAGCCACAAGACAATGCACAAATGTATTAAACAGTTCAAGGACGTTCCTGGTAGGTGACACTTTATCACCATTCAAAGCTGAAAAAATGAAGTGTGATTGTTAATATGTCTGACATGCTTTTTTCTTTGTCTTACACAACACTAGACTGCCAGATGATGGCAACTGTAATCCGCAATAGGATTGAGGACTTCCGTCCTTACATCCCTCTGATTCAGGGCCTGAGGAACCCAGGGATGAGGAGCCGGCATTGGGAGATGCTTTCAGAACGCATTGAGATGAAAGTAAAGCCCAAAGCCAACCTGACCTTCTCCCGCTGCCTTGAACTTGGTTTACAGAACTATGTGGATGACATAGCTCATGTGGCTGAGGTGGCTGGAAAAGAGTACACCATTGAACAGGTACGTTTGTACAGAGGTGATACTCTGAATACAGTATATGAAGTGTTATGTTTTGTTTAGGACATGTGGTGAATTCAGTGTCACTGTGGAAGTGCAGAGTTTGGACAGAATTTGGGGGTGAGACCTTTCATGCATATATACATGCCTGGGCGAACATGCCAAGTACAGTCATTTCTCCCATCATCTAAAATCCATGTTTTTATAAACACATCTTCCTTACTTTATGAGTCACTTTTTTCATGAGTTGTACTTCTTGAATTTTATTTTTCCTAACTGATGTGTTTTTCCCATCCTTTTGTTATTTGTTTCAGAACTGTTAACTCTGGGGATTCTGAATAATGAATTAATAGTTGTCATCTTGACTGAGACCATTTGGAGGTTTTCCCAGTATGACATGTTCTGCTTTTGAATACAGCGTTTAAAAAAAAACACTATAAGCTTAAAAACTTATAGACAAAACATATTTCCTAATTTGCATGAATAAAAAATGCTTTCTCCACAGTTCTTCCAACACTGAGAGCTTGAACTTATATTAAAAATAATTTCTGGCATCAAGAAGTATCTCATATTTATTTTCCAAAGACATTTTCTCATGTTGTTTTATTTTAAAGCAATTCCATTCACTTTCCTTGCTGATGCACACTGTGAATATGTGCAATATGTCTCACTCACACTCAGGCCCTGGAAAAGATGGAGCAAGAGTGGTCGTCAATAGAGTTTGATGTGTTTCCCTACAAGGAGACAGGCACCTACATATTGAAGAGCCCAGAAGAAGCATCCCAGTTGCTGGATGACCATATTGTCATGACACAGAGCATGTCCTTCTCTCCTTTCAAAAAAACCTTTGAGAGTCGCATCAATACCTGGGAGAGCAAGCTCAGAATCACCCAAGTACACACACACACACACACACACACACACACACACGCTTAATTACCTAAAGGGATAGTTTTGGTTATTTGAAGTTTGGTTGTATGAGATTCATATCCATAGTCAGTATATAACTTACAGTAGACATTGTAAAAGCAGTATTGCTCTCTCTCACGCACCCACTGCCTTGATCATTTAGTTTGTCTGTGTTGTTGTGTGATTTTGATGAATTCAACTAACCCTTTAAAACTCTGAAGTCACACAATAACACAAACTAACTAACCAATCAAGGCAACAGTAGACCTCACCTCCTGTGTTCTGTGAAGTAAAAGCACTGTTTTTTTTCCAAAGGTGTCTGGTGGCAAGGTAAAGAGATGGAAATATTCTAAAAAATAGTGTACATTTAAACTGATATTGATTCTTTTAGGTGGGCCTTTTTTAAATGGCTAAAATACATTTTGCTGCTGACAGTCCACAGCAGTTAATTGCTTAGCTTCCTACACTGGCCCTCCTGCAGCTTCTCCAAACTGGGGGTGTGTTGATGGCCATCTACAGTAGGTAATACACTGACTATGAATAAGTACCTCATGTAGCATCACTTCAAAAAATCAAACTATCCCTTTAAAGTCTTGTGTCTTGCATCAATATCATGCAGTGTCTTATGCTGTGCTACTGCCCTCTTCTGGTGCTTGCAGGATGTGCTGGATGAGTGGCTGACATGCCAGCGCTCCTGGCTGTACTTGGAGCCCATCTTCAGCTCTGATGATATCAATCAGCAGCTGCCTGTGGAAGGAAAAAGATACACGCTAATGGAGCGATTATGGAGGACTGTGATGACAAATGCTTTTAATAATCGAAAGGTTCCACAATACTTCTTTTTGTCTTTATACAGAGATGAGCGTAGAGCTAGATGATGATGCATGTTTTTTTGTTGTTAACTAAAGTGTTTTTCTGCGTTTATCTCAAGGTGATTGAGCTGTGTTCAGATACTCATCTACTACAAAAACTGCAAAAGTGCAACGCACTCTTGGAGCAGGTGCAGAAGGGTCTAACTGAGTACTTGGAGGCAAAGAGAGGCTCCTTCCCCAGGTAAGCCTCACTGAAAGTGTCTGGAAATTCCCCTGGCTCTCAGTTTTTAATAGTGTAACAGTGTTTCAATTCCGCATACACACATGTAGAGAGGGTATTCATTGATGTCACTTTTTCATAATACACCACCTCACCGACAGTGAGTGGCCAAAGAAACTTGCTTTTCTTGCTATTAATGTGTAAAGTACAGAAATAAGGGGGAAAAATGAGAGGAGGAGGGTTTTAAAAAAAATTGCATTTCAACAATAAAGTCAAAATGTTGAAAATAAAGTCAAAAGTCGAAACAAACAACCAAAATTAACAACAAAATAAAGTTAAACTTCCAGTATTACTGCCAGGCATTAGACAAAATAAGGTGGGGTGAAGGAAGTTTTTTGTTTGTTTGTTTGTTTGTTTTTTGTTGTTTTGTGCTGTTTGACATTAAAGTTGAAATGTTGAGAATAAATTCAAAATATTTATAATAAAGTTCCAATACCATTTCAACTTCATTCTCAAAATCAAAAGAAAATCTTTCTCCTCTGATTTATTTTTGCTTATGTCTGGTACTAATACTGAAAGTTAGACTTTAATTCTCAACATTTTGATTTTATTCTCAAAATGCAAAATTTGAAAAAAAAAAATGGCCTTAATACTCTTCCATAGTTTGAGAATAAAGTCAATATGTCAAGAATAAATGTCGAAATATCGAGAATGAGTGCTGAACTGTGTTAATTCCAGGCCTAAGACAAAGTAAATCAGCAGAGGAAGATTTTTATTTGCATTTTGAGAATACAGTTGAAATACTACAAATCAAAAATTTTAAAAAATCTTCTGCCTCTCATATTTTTTCTAATGCCTGGCACTAATACTGCCAATTATTCTCTGATCTCAACATTTCAACTTTATTCTCACAATGGAAAACTCAAAGAGATCTTCCTCCTCTCATTTTTCCCCTTTATGCTTGGCCCTAGCCCTCTTCATTAAGGCACCTATGATAGTAAAAGGAAAACAAGCAAATATGTAGAAAAAAATAAAAGCTACTTGAAGCAACAATGACATGTACAACAACTTGATGGTCAGTGGTCTTTGGATGATTTGTGTCCAGAAATAAATTTTTATTCTAAATTATGACATGCTGTTGATCACACAGACTTAGTCAGTGTACTGTATAGTGAATATTTGTTTTCTAGGTTCTACTTCCTGTCAGATGATGAGCTACTTGAGATTCTGTCCCAGACCAAGGATCCTACTGCTGTACAACCGCACTTGCGCAAATGCTTTGAGAACATCGCACAGGTTTGTTCTGGCTGGTTGTTTCTTTACAAATATTCTGCTCATATATTACTGACAGTGTAACATGCATACCACATGTGACTGAGACTTCTGTTGGTTCTCAGCTTCAATTCCAGTCAGATCTACAGATCACACATATGTACTCTGGAGAGGGGGAGGAGGTGAAGCTGTTCCTGCCAGTGTGCCCTACAGGAAACGTGGAGGACTGGCTCAGGGATGTCGAGAAATCCATGAAGGCCACATTGAGAGATAACATTGACCGCTCTCTCAAAGTCTACCCTGAGGTCTGCAACCCTGAATCTCACTTTAATGTTTTTTTTTTTCTCTTTCATCAGTTTTCTAACCCATTTTAAGGTGAGGTATATTTAAGTTGTCTAGTTTTGTAAGATCTGTGTGTGCTCTCTTGACCTCACAGCAACCTCGTACTGAGTGGGTGTTATCGTGGCCTGGTCAAGTAGTGATAGCTGGCTGTCAGGTCTTCTGGACTACTGAGGTATCTGAGGCCTTGGAGCAGGGAGACTTGGCTGACCGCCTTTATCCCCAACTACAGACACAGGTGTGAACTTGTTGTTAGACTGGGCAGTATTCAAATGAAATACCACTTCAAAGGTTTAGTTTGGATGATTTGAAGTGGGGCAGTATGAAGTACATGCTGGCTGATATGCCCTCAGTTTGGGGCAGTTTTGTGTTACTGTGTGACTTCTGTGTTTTAAACGGTTAATTTGGGTTCACTGTACTCACCAAACAAACTAACAGGTCGAGGCTGTAGTCCAGAAACCCCCGCGTTTTTCAGGAAAATGATTTTGAGTTTGTCGGTGGAGGGTCTGGCATCAAGGTAAAGCTGTGAAAATAATCAAAATATAGCATACGCTTAAACTGATATTGATTTTTTTTAGATGGACCCTTTTTCTTCTCTTAAGTGACTAAATGCTTTTTGCTGCTTACCCTGTCCTCAGCAGTTCATTGCTTAGCCTCCGTGCTGCTACTCTCTACTTCTTCGAAATAGGGACGTGTTGACCGGCCCCTACTGTAGGTTATACACTGACTAGTGTATCTCATACAATCCTACTTCAATTAATTCAAAATATCACTTTAAAAACCGTATTTTCTTACATTCTATTGTTTTTTGCTCACATTTTTATTGAACATTGTGCACATTGTTCAACACTTTATGCTGACATTCTTAACATTTTTTTTTTGTGGAGCTGGGTGACTTGGTGCGGCTGGTGAGAGGGCGCCTGTCTAAGATGCAGCGAGCTGTGCTGTCCGCCCTTATTGTCATAGAGGTCCATGCTAAGGATGTTGCAGCCAAGCTGGTTGACCAAGAGGTGTCAAGCGTCAATGACTTTGAGTGGATCAGCCAGCTCAGGTTATTTGTTTGCTTTGTTGTCCACTGTATACTATCATCCTACAATACTAGACCCAGAATGAGTGTGATACTGTTCATCTGATACTGTTTGCAGATATTATTGGGCAAAAGATGACCTGTACATCCGTGCAGTGAATGCAGAGTTTTTGTATGGATATGAGTACCTTGGCAACTCTGGACGTCTGGTCATCACCCCGCTCACTGACAGGTAGCTGTTGAAATGAATGTTGTCCACTTCTAAATGTCATATACTCTTTTGAATACGCCACTTTTGCCTCTTTCAGATGCTACCTGACCCTAACTGGGGCTCTACACCTGAAGTTTGGAGGGGCTCCTGCAGGTCCAGCAGGTACAGGAAAGACAGAAACCACTAAAGATCTGGGAAAGGCCCTAGCTATCCAGACAGTGGTTTTTAACTGCTCCGATCAGCTGGACTTCATAGCTATGGGCAAGTTTCTCAAAGGACTAGCCAGGTGAGAGGCAATTTGTAAAGTGTGATAGAATGTCACCGGGTCCGATTTAGGTTTTGATATTCACAGTCAAAAAATGTTTGTCTGGAGGAACTGTAGGAGAGGAAGCAGAATGAATGAGCGTGTCTGTTTTTTGTTCAGTTTCTCTGCTTTATTCGACTGGTATTTTGTATCAAACAACATTGACCATTTCTGCAGTGTCCAATAGATGGTCCAATACGTATTTGTTTTTATGTTAAATCAGTAGCATACACTCCGCTTGGTAGATGTACACCTTGTGTGACTGTGATCTGCATTCAGTACAATTCAAAACTAAAAAGAATGTGTTATGCGGCCTCGAGATTAGAATTTGGGTATCAGTACTTCTTACCTTCAAGGTACTGAAGGAAATAACCCACTACTGAGTAGTATTGTAACTTCTCCAGTCAAATAATACGTGCAGTCAATCCTTTTGTACCTAGATCTAGAATTTAATTTAATGCATCGTGTGATTGGCCCACCACGACTGCAGCTAAACCAATAAAATCTGTGGTGTGGTGAAGTTGAGCATGGTGTATTTGACAGAGTTGGCTGTTCAGTGTCCCAAGATGCCACCAAAATGTTAAAAAGTATGTCTATACTACATGCCTATAGCATATGATAAATATAAATGTATAAAATGCAGAAATATTATCCCGGGTACTACTAGTATTGTAACTGGTATCATAATTCAATTCTGGGTAGCCAAATACCCAGCCAAATACTGCACTGAAGCTGTATTAGGCAAGCTCTAACTGTATCTTTATTTTTCTTGCGGTTGATTTGTAAAACAGTCAGCCAGCACCAGTGCTGATACAGTGAGTTGTGAGCTGTATTTTACCTGATAGACACACCAACCTCTTTGGCTGCTACACTACATTTGTTTCACAACTCAAGTTACTTTTCACCAAAATTTGGTGATTTTTCATTTTTCTGATAAACTGAAGGATGAAGTGTCCCTTTATGGATTCTCCTTCTTCCTATTTTTTGTGTGTCTTCCATTTCGCAGCTCTGGGGCCTGGGCATGCTTTGATGAGTTTAATCGTATTGATGTGGAAGTGTTGTCTGTGGTAGCACAACAGATCACCACTATACAAAAGGCCCAACAACAAAGGGTGAGTAACGGATTCAGTAACTACTGTATTCAGTACAGTGAGTATTTCCATTTTGTGTGAGTCTGTTATACTTGTTCCCACTGCATTTCAGAACAGAGATGTTTGAAAATTTTTAGTAAATTTAGCAACATATGTACCAAGAAATGAGCATTAAACATATCTGAATCAAGCACGTCACACATGGTCATGTTGCTATGAAATTACAAATATTGCTTGTATGTGTCCATGAAAAGAAAGTTATGTCATATCATTCAATGAATGAATGAATGAATATTTTATTTCCCGCTCTGGTTATTCTCATGGCCCACCCCATATGGGATTATTTAAACACAAAAACTACAAACAAAACATTCCGATGCTAAGCCATCATCATCAAACAGCACAATACATCAGCATCATACAGACATAAATATCATTCCAATATAAATTATAATCTCACTCAAATATCACTCCAGGAGATATCCCACAACACAAACACAA